>RJWM01037583.1:0-17342 GCA_004363535.1 Dasyprocta punctata | reverse complement strand
TACTAACTCAGGTAAAAGAAGAAATGAAAAACATAATAAAAGAATTACTAAATATCTCTAAAGAAGACATAGATAGAAAAATGGAGGAGCATAGGAAAATGAGGGAAACCTTGAATGAACAATACAAAAAAGGTTTAGAATACATGAAACAGATTCAAAGAGATATCCAGGAAATTAAAAACTCCATTAAAAACTGTCAAAACCACTTGAAAGAAACTGAAGATAGACTTTCAAACCTTGAAGACAGGTTTGCAGTTTGTGATCTCAAAAGGAAAGATCTCTTAAAAATAACAAGGAACCTGGAAGTAACAATTCAATGGCTGCAAAACAACCCAAAGAAACATAACTTAAGAATAATAGGTGTGAGTGGAAAAGCAGGGGTCGACAAATGACATTAAAAGTCTATTTACAGAAATAATATCATAAAACTTCACAAGCATGGGAAAAGGAAGTGACATTCAGACAAGTGAAGCATATAGAACTCCAACTAGCCATAACCAAAATAAATCTACACCAAACATATAATAATCAAGATCCCAGAAATTCAACACAGGAACAGAATATTAAAAGCTGTTAGAGAAAAGAAACAGATCACCTATAAAGGAAAACCCATCAGAATCACAACAGACTAGCCGGGCATGGTGGCGCACACCTTTAATCCCAGCACTTGGGAGGCTGAGGTAGGTGGAGTGTTGTGATGTCGAGGCCAGCTTGGGCTACAATGTGAGCACAAGGCTGGTCTGAACTACATAGTGTGACCCTGTCTCAAAAAACTAGGGCTGGGAGTTTGGCTCAGTGGCTTAAGCACCTGCCTGGCAGGTGCAAGGTTGTGAGTTTGATACCTGGTGCCAAGAAAAAAAAAAAGAATCACAACAGACTTCTCAACACAAATCATCAAAATCAAGAAGAGTTTGGAGTGAAGTATTTCACATCCTGAAAGAAAACAAGATGTACCCTGCAAAACTATCTTTCAAAATTAACAGAGAAACAAGATACTTCCATGACAAAGAACAATGGAAAGAATTCATGACCACCAAACCAACCCTACAAAGAATACTGAAGGACTTTCTAGAGAGAGATAAGAAAGACCACAATTCCAGGAACAGTGGAAGAAGGGTATCACCAAGCAGGGTAGACAACTGAATGGAGAGGAAAAGTAGGCAGCCCACGGAAGGAAAATAGCATGACAGAAATGAGGCAGTGCATGTTTGGCCATAACCATTAATGTAGATGGCCTCAGTTCACCAATAAAAAGAAACACAGGCAGAGTGGATCAGAAGATAGAATCCATCAATATGCTTTATACAAGAACCACATTTAGCTCGAAAAGGGGTTCATAGACTGAAAGTCAAAGGAGAGAGAACAATGCTCTATGTGACAGGGAAACAGAAAGAAGTGGGGGCAGTTTGCCCATTAGCTGCAGAGTGGACAAGAAAGACATGGCATTTTTATCCAATGGAAAGCTACTCAGCTATAAAGAAAGACAACCTTGAGGCTCTTGTAGGTAAATGGATACAGTTTAAGATCATGCTCATGGATGAAATGATTCAGAGTCACATGGGTGAACATCATGTTGTCTCCTTAGTATAAAAAACTAAAGGAGTTAGAGAGATCCAAAATATATAATACATATTGTGAAAGTGAAAGGGAAGGAAATGTCTAAAAAGGAAAGGTAGTAGCCATTGTTAATCTATTATCGTGATTTAAATCCCTTGTTGTTTTCATTGTTCTGTTTAGTTTTGTTTTAGCCTGTTTCAGTTTGTCTAATTTTGTTATATTTGATGGCATGGATAGTTATTTCAAAGATAACAAAATATATTGTGATAGCCATTATTGATTTCCTATTATTTTGTTTTGAAGCGCTGTACTGTTTTCATTGTTTTATTCTGAGTGATTTTATTCTATTTTGGTTTGTTTTATTGTATTATGTCTGATGATATAAGCAACTGCTTAGAAGATAACAAGAGGCATTATGCTAACCACTGTTGTTTTACTATTATTTTGAAGTTCTGTAGTTCTGTATTGCTTCCATTGTTTTGTTTCTATTGGTTTTATTCTGTACTATTTAGTTTGATTTTATTATGCCTGATGGTATGGGCAGTTATTTTGAAGATAACAAGAGACATCATGGTAGCCATTATTGATTTCCTTTTATCTTTTTTTGAAGTCATGTACCATGTTCATTGTTTTGTTTTGATTCACTCTATTCTGTTTTGTTTCATTTCATTTTATTGTCTTCAAAATAAAAAAAATTTAGAAAAAGAAAGAAAATAAAATAAACTGGGCTGTATAGATTTGTATTAGAGAACTGGTGAAAATAATAAGGCATGAGAGGATGTAAAGATATCTTGAGGAGAGTCTAGTCAGAAGGGTCTATTGGATATGCCTGGGTAGTCCATTTGGGAGAAAGAAGTAGGCATAACCAGCAATTTTGTGCTAGGGATCTATTGGTGAATTTTAAGAGAATGTGAGGCATTTGCATAGACAGAGGTCAGGAAAAAGTCTGAGATGAGTAGTGAATTGAATACTAATCATAAATAACATTATAGAGAAAGTCAAGGCAAGTAGCTGGGAGATTTTGTAAACATGTTAGGATTTTGATGCAGCAAGGAAATTATTTGTAGTACCAGAGAGTAGACTGGAGTAGGCAGGAAAATAATCAGATAGAATGCAGAATAGAAGCCTGAAGCCTACAATAAGTGCCCACTTATGTTGGTATAACTCAGTGCTCATTGCTCTAGGAAAGTGTTAACTGTTGTCCCAAGTATAGTCTGATAAAGTCTCCTTGTAACAGAAATTCCCAAACAAAACTTTTGAATAGATCAAGATCTAAAAGAATATCTAAGCTATAATCAGTTAAAGCAGTTAAGAATATGTCAAAGCTTTTAGAAATATGATCATTATTCTTACTCATTAGAGAATAACTTATCTGTGGTTGGGTCCTTGCATTTCCTTTCGAAGAGATACTTCAGGTCCTCAACATGTTCGTAAGAATATTAGGTCTCCTCTGCTGGTTGCTTGTCTCGGGTGGTTTAGGTGGAGCTGACTTGATCCTAGAGAGGTGAATCCAGCTATCCATGCCAGTGAATTTTTGAAAAACTTGTATTTGTTTTTCCCTACCTGTCAATTTTACAGCAATTGGAATGGCTAAAATGATGAGAAGGGCCCCTCCATTTTGGTCTTAACTGGTCTGCAGGAGTCTTAAGAAGAACTTGGTCCCCAGGGTAGGTACTAAGAGGTCCCCCAGGTCTGTCAGCTGGCAGGACTTTATTTCTATACTGTTGAATAGCTTATTGAATTTCTCCCAGATTGATAATATACTGTAAGAATCTACTGACCTAAGGACCTATCAGGATGTCAGTGTTAGCATGGCTGTCGCTGTTACTGCCCTATGGTGGCCATTAGCAACCACTCTGTCAGACTTTGAAAAATAAGCCACTGAGCAGAATTTTGTCCTAGTTTTTGGGTCAGGACTCGTGGAGTGACTCCTGTGTTCTTCTCTGCTACAAAGAAAAAGAGCTTTCCTAAGTTTGCTATTCCTAGTGCTGGAACCTGCATGAGGGTATGTTTTTTTTCCTGAAAAGCATTGTCAGTCAGTTTTGCCCATTCTAGGCCCTCAAACTCAAGGCTTTTGACAGCCTTGTTAAAGGTTTCACTATTAGTCCAAAGTTGAGTATCCAGAAGAGATAGAGACTAACCATTCCTAGGAAAGAAAGAAGCTGTTGTTTGATGGCAGGGAGTCTGAGATCACAGGTAGCCTGGATCTGGTTCCTAGACTGTTGGCATTTTCCAGGAGTAAGAATATATCCAAAATTTTGAATTCTTTGAAGGAATATTTGAGATTTTTTCTTTTGAGAACTTATATCCCTTTTTTGGCCAGAAATTTGAGAGTTTTGACAGTATTATGTTTGTGTAGCTCCCAAGTTGTGCTTCAAATTAGGATATGACCTTTATATTGTAGAAAAATTCTCTGTGTAAGTTTTAGGTCTCTTAAATCTTTTCACAGTGCCCAGGCCAGGTGGGGGCAATCCCTAAAACCCTGTGTGAGCATTGTCCAAGTATATTGTTTTTCTTTTGTGATGAGATCTTCCCATTCAAAAGCAAACAGATCCTGGGAGTTTGGGTGCAAAGGAATAGAAAAGAAAGCATTTTGAGATGTAAGACAGAACCTATTTGTGTCTCCTGGAATTTGGGAAATAAATGTGTGTGGATCTGCCATTCAAGGGTGGATTGGTATTACTAACTTATTAATGAGGCAAAGGCCTTGTGTTATTTGATATTCTCCTGAGGGCTTTACTACAAGCGGAATAAGAGTTTGCAAAGAGATTGACAAGGTTGTAGAAGACTGTGTTTGAGAAACCTGTTTATGAGAGGCTGGAAACCTTTACAGTCCTCTTATTTGATAGAATATTACCTTTGGTTGGGAAACTGATTGTGATCTTTTGGTTTTGTAATTACTGGTGTTGCTGATCTTGCTCTTCCACGAGTGCCATCATACCATACAGCAGGAACTTCCTACTGACTAATTAAGTCAGAGAGGTTTGATGTATTCCCAAGGGGAAGAATCTGTTTTGGCCTGTGCCAGAATTGGAGAATAGCCCCTTATTTTGATAGTTAATCTCTTCCCAATAACAGAGCAGGACATCATAGAACCATTAGGAAATCATGGCTAAACATTTCCTTCTTTCTCCAGCTTTTTACTTAGCTATCTCTTGCCTCATTGCCTGTCCTAAAACTTCATATAAATGGACAAATAGTGAATTCTTTTTTGGTATCTAGCATCTTTAACTTAGCATAGTATTTTTTGAGACTCATCCCTGTTGTTTTATATATTGGTAGTTCTTTCCTTTTTATTGTTAAGTAGTATTCCATTGTATGAATGTAACAGATTACTTAGTGATTCATTAGTTGTTAGACATTTTGGTTGTTTAATTTTTTTGGTTACTGTGAATAAAAATCCAAATGGAACTTCTTATACAAGTCTTTTTCTGGATGTATGTTTTTTTTTCTATTTTATTTATTTATTTTTTAAATTTTAGTTTAAAGATGGTAGAATCCAACAGAACGAAACAGAACAAAGTCAGTCAAAACAAAGCAGTAGAATTTGTATAGAACTTCAAAGAGGATACCAGGAAAACAATAGCTACTATAGTATATCTTGTTATCTTCACAGTAATTGTCCATTTCATCAGGCATAGTAAAGTCAAACCAAAAACAAAACAGAACAAAACCAATCAAAACAGAATATTGAATAAAGCAAAACAGTGAGAACAATATTGGGCTTCAAAGACAGATAGAAGGAAATCCCCATATTTGCTACATTGTATACTGTCATCCTCCCAAGAGATGCTCAGACTGCTGGCCCCAGGCCCCCAAAATCAACCAAACAATACAAAACAGTGCAAGTATTTAGTTGCTTTATGTACTTTAGTTGCTATCAATTTAACCAGTCCTCTGAACCAGCAGGTTGCTGTGGGGGGAGGTATTGATTCTCAACCTGTGTGCTGGTAGGCTCCCGGAGGTGCTCACTTTTCTCTTCCTGGAACCCATTGCACCACTCACAAGGAAGGCTGGCTAATTGTCTTCTGGTTGGATCTTCCCTGACCCAGCATGGCAGGTTCTTCCTGGATGTGTCTCCAGAAAAAGACTTTTAATCCAGAAAAAGACTTTTAATTTCACTTCACTGCTTAGCAATTGCTTTTGGGTTGTAGGATATGTGTATATTTAGCTTTTTGAGATACTACCAAACCTTTTTCAGAATAATTGTGCCATTTTAAACTCTCATTATTAATGCAAGAGAGCTCTGAGCATTCAGCATCCTTGCCCACAATCAATTTTGTCTTTAATTTTTGTTGTTCTAATTTTCATCGTTCCAGTGCGTTCTAGTAGGATATCATTCTGACCTTAATTTGAATTTCCTTGATGATTGTAATGTTGAAGAATTTTTTATGAACTTTTTTTTGTTTCCTAAGCTACTTGCTGTGTGGTTCAGGCTGGCCCTGAACTCACTGTGTAGTCCAGACTGGCCTTGAACTCATGGTGAACCCCTTGCCTCAGCTTCCCAAATGCTGGGATTACACATGTGTGCCACCATGCCTGGCTTTGTGAACTTTTTGGCGAAAGTAGTATCTTTTATGAAATGTGTTTCAATAAAGTTTAAATATTATGCCAGGTTTTATTGTATTTTTTTACTAGTGTGTTGAAACTATATATTCTAATGCAAGCCCTTTGACAGGTATGTTTTGTGAATATTTTCTTTCTGCCTGTGAGTTGGGATTTAACTTGTTTTTCTTTTTCTATCTTAAAAAAAAATTAGAGCTGGGCGTGGTGGTGCATGCCTTTAATCCCAGCACTCGGGAGGCTGAGGTAGGCGGAGCGTTGTGGGTTCGAGGCCGACTTGGGCTACAACGCGAGCACAAGGCCGGCCTGAGCTACATAGTGCGACCCTGCCTCAAAAAAAAAAAAAAAAAAAAAAAAAAAAAAAAAAAAAAACTAGGGCTGGGAGTTTAGCTCAGTGGCTTAAGCACCTGTTTGGCAGGCGTGAGGCTGTGAGTTTGATCCCTGGTGCCGCAGGGAAAAAAAAAAAAACCCAAAAAAACAAACAAAAAAAATTAGTGCTGGAGATTGAACCCAGGACCTTAGCATTGTGTCCCTCTCCAGCCATTTATTTATTATATTTTACTTTGATGTAGGGTCTTGCCAGTCATTAAGTTGTGATCCTCCTGCCTCAGCCAGCCAGAGTGTTGGGATTACAGGTGTGGACAGAAACCATTTACTTTTCTTGACCACGTGTTTTGATGAGCAGAAGTTTTTAATTTTGATGAAGTCCAATTTTGTGAGTTTTCTTTTGTAACCATGTGTGTGTGTACACATACGTGCGTGTCTCCTCTCTAAGGAGTTTTTTCTAGAGATTGGCTAAGTCTCAAACCATGCAGGTTCCTTTTAGACAACCTCAAATTTGCAAGGGTACCTTGCTATATTTTCTTCTAACAACTTTATATTTTAGCTTTACATTCAAGTCTATGAATTATCTCAAATTAAATTTTTTGCCATAGTTTGAGGACTGTGTAAATGCACCTTCCCCCAACAGTTCAAGCAGTTGTTTCAGGACCATTTTTCAAAAGACAACCATTTCCCCATTGCATAGCTTTGGCACCTTCATCGAAAGTCAGTTGATCATAGACAAATGAGTCTATTTCTGGATTCTGTTCTGTTCCGTTGATCTTCTTGTTTATCCTCAGATCAGTACTATATTGTTCCAGTGACCATAACTTCATGGAAAAATTTCAAACCAGGTGGTATAAATCCTCCAACTTTGTTTTTCTTTTTTGGCCTATTCTATTATTTTATTTTATTTTATTTTATTTTGGTACCAGGGATCAAACTCACAACTTCATGCCTGCCAGGCAGGCGCTTAAGCCACTGAGCTAAATCCTTGGTCCCTATTATTTTTTTAAAATTTAATTTAATTTTTTGTCTTTTTGATACAGGGTTTCACTATGCAATTCAGGCTGGCCTTGAACTCACAGTGATCCTCCTGCCTCAGCCTCCTGAGTGCTGGGATTACAGGCATGCACCACCATGCCTGACATTTTGGCCTATTCTAGTCCTTTGTAATTCTTCATAAATTTTAGGTGAACTTGCACAAAGAGACTTGAGATTTTGATGGGGATTGTGTTGAGTGCATAGATCAATGTAGAGAATGCTGATATGAAAGGAAAGAAGGGAAAAGTAAAAAAAATAAGAAGGAAAACATGGAAACAAAGCTTTGTAAGTGGGGAGGGGAGGAGGAATTGAAGGGAGGGTAGAGGGTGGGGGAAAACGTTATATCATGTACAGATACAAACTCCCTATATTAAATGTGATCGTTATATATATCCAAAATGTACCAATAAAATCTAACTTAAAAAAAGAGAATGCTGATACGTTAACAGTTCACTCTTTTAATTCACAAACATGAAATATATTCACCTTTACTAAGATCTTTCATTTCTTTCAGCAATATTTTTTCTAATTTTAGCAATACATTTTGCACAACTTAAGTATTTATTCTAAAATAGTTTATCATTTTTATGCCCTTGTGAGTGATATTTAAAAGTTTTTCTTTTTTTTTCTTAATCATGTAGAAGTACAGTTTTTTTGGTATATGTTCCTATGTCCTGCAACCTTATTACATTAAGTTAGTGATGGTAATTTTTATCAACTTGTTAAGATTTTCTATGTGCTTAATTATGCCGTTTTCAGATCAAGACAGTTTGACTCCTTTTGTTTTTGAGACAGGGTCTTGCCATGTAGCCCAGGCTGGCTGAAAACTCACATGTACCACTGTGCCTGACTATGATATACTACACTTTTATATATTCCTGGGTATTGCATGTTAATATTTTGGAAAATATTTTTGCATCTCTACTCATGAAAGATACTTTCCTGTAATATTCTTTTCTTGTAATATGCCTTTAAGTTTTTCAATAACAGGGTTATTGCTTATAAAATCAGGTTTAGATTCATAAAATGAGAAGTATTTCTGAGTTTTCCATTTTCTGAAAGACTTTGACAGTATTTACCGTCTTACATATTTGACAGAATTCCACAGTAAATTCTTTTGGGTTTTATGTTTTCATTGTAAGGAGTCTTTTTTTTTTTTTTTAAGTCAGGCTGTTTCTATGCAGTTCAGGCTGACCTTGAGCTCATTTTGTAGCCCAAGCTGGTCTCGAACTCACAATGATACTCCTGCCTCAGCCTCCCGAGTGCTGGGATTACAGGCGCCTGGGCTTCATTGTAAGAAGTCTTTAAATTATGAATTCAGCTTCCTTAAAGATGTAGGGCTACTCAGATATCTGTTTTATTCTGTGTCTTTCAAAGACATTTCATCATAGTTCATTATATACCCTTATTCTTTTAACATCTGTATAATCTGTTGTATTGATTAAAAATCTGTATTGATGTTTTTTCTTTCATTCTGATATGGATAATTTTCTTTCTTTCCTTCTTTTTTTTTTAAATTTAAAGGTCCACCTGTTTATTTATTTATTCTTCTTTGTTGTACCTAGGATCAAATTCAGGACCCTGCACTGGCCAGGCAGGCACTTATGCCACTGAGTTATATCCCTGGCCCTGATGCTGGCAATTTTCTCTCTTCTCTCTTATTTTTGGCCAACCTGACTTATTTTTATTAAACTTTTCAAAAGGCAAAAAAGAATTTTTTTTATACTTGGAAATGAACTCAGGACCTTGAGCTTGCTAAGCAGGTGCTGTGCCACTGAGCTATATCCCTGGCCCCGCAAAAGGCTAATTTTTTATTACATCAGTGTTTTCTATTATTTATTCTATCTCATTGTATTCCACTATTTATATTTCTTTTTTTCCCCTACCTACTACAGTTTAATTTTTCTTCCTTTCCTAGCTACTTAAATTAAAAACTTAGAGCACTAATTTTTTTCCATTTTTTGAGACAGGGTCTTTCTATGTAGTTCAGGCTGGCCTTGAACTCTCAGTGAGCAATCCTCCTGCCTTTTCAAGTGCTGGCATTGCACACATATGCCACCATACCTGGCTAGACCACTAATTTTAAAATGATTTTTTCTTTTCTAATGTAAGTATTTAGACCTATAAATTTTTCTGTTTTGTTATCTCGCAACAAATTTTGTTACTTTTTTCATCGTCAACTGGTTTGAAGTATTTAAAAATTTCTCATGTGAGTCTTAGTCATTTTAAAATACTCAGTTTCTTCTTTTAGATAACTCTAGCTTATTCTGTTTTTCTACTGCATTCACTACATATTTATTTGTAGTTTTATATACTCAGTTTATGATTATTCTTGTGTGTACCTATTTGTTTTATGTATATTTTTTTCCCAGTTCTGGGGATTGAACCTAGGGGCATTCTACCTCTGAGCTACATTCTCAGCCCTTTTCATTGTTTATGTTGGGACAGGGTCTTGCTAAATAGCTCAGGCAGCACTCAAGTTTGTAGTCCTCTTGCCTCAGCCTCCATTGTGGTGATATTATAGGCATGCACCACCAGACCTGTCTTATTGTACCTGTTTTATCTACATGGTTCCTTAGGTGAATGGTAGCCCCCCGGTATACAAAACTCTATCTCATGCTTGTAAAATTTTTAGTACTTTGTATGTAGTTAATATGAAATTAACAGACAGCCATGATTAATGTGAGAGCTACTATGAATGATTCTAAATGCTCTATAATGAGTTAATTAATTTTTAAAAAGATGACTACTAATGATGCCAAATAGTAAAAGCATGTAGAAATGCATATTGTCCTTTTGGAGGCAAGGGAAGAAAACAGTGCAGGAAAAACTGGGAGAGAAATGAAGGATTTGGTACAGAGGGATTTGATAATCAAGCTGAGTATATTGGAGCTGTGAGTTTGGCATGCTCTTCTGATGGAGATCTGTCGTGCTCTCCTAGTGCCCATTCACTTCAGTGTACCTTGGACTACATTCACACTGTTCTTTTCTGCTCGGTCCCGCCAGTTAGTTTGCCACTCCTGTGCTCTCAGCAGCACAGGGAGAAGTTTCCAAGTCAAATCTCCCACCACTTTGAACTTGGCCCTGGGCACTCTTTTGTCTTCTGTGGGTTTCCTTTCTTGGTTGCTTCAGAGCGTGTTGATGTGGTTGGGTTGGAGTATGTAGACACTCCTCTGAAGCAACAATTTTTTTTTAAGACTGGCAGCTGGGAGTTCTGTTATCTTGGGTTTTTTCCAGGAACTCTGGTCAAACTTTACCCTTTCTGTTTCTCTCAGAGTATCTGCAACTTTAATTAAGAAAAGGGAAATCAACTTCTAAATAAACATTGTAAGACAAATAACTCAAGCATCTTTCTTTGGGAGGATCAAAGACTTGTGTCTACAAACCAGTTTTGACATTGATGCTTTTTACTCATTCATTCATTCAGGAGTCTTTGTTTTCATTGTTTTTTTCTGATATAACTGACTAGGAATACAATAGGCATTTTTATTTTACAGATTTTTACTGTAGGCCTTTGATGTGTATGATATTAAGACAGATTTTCTAGGAGAGAGGTGTAGGGGTGGCCCAAGACTTTAATGTAATCCCAGGTACTTGCAGTAGTGTTGGGACAGAAAGGCTACTTACTTGGGTGATACCAAGCATCAAAATCAGATGCTGGGTACTTTGAGGCACAGGGGTCTGTATGGAGGGGGTAAGGCTTGATGGGGGCTGTTTTTGGGTCTTCCTATGGCCTAAACCCATGCTGAAACAGTAATCATAAAGCTTAGATGTCCACACGTGTCTTAGATTTTGTCATTTGCCTACCTGTAAAATGTTGTGATACTTACATAGATCCATTCAAAAATGAAACATGAGGTATGGCTACTTAAGTTTCCAGGGGCCATGTTACATCATCTTCAGGCCTTGGTCCTGCTGGATGTCTCTGCCATCATGAGTGGCAGTAAGTGGAAGAGAGAGTATTCTGCTTCTGCAGTGTCTTGAGTGGGTAGAGGTAGCTTAGAAATCCCTCACCCCACTCAGCGCTGCACCTGCTCTGCAGACTGGGGCTGGGAAGGAAGGGGCCTTTGTGTCTGCCCTTCCTTGGCCTGGCTGGGACGGGAATATCCAAAGGCCCATCCTTGTATGGCACATCCTAGAATAAAACATGACTAAACTACTAATTTTAAAAACACTTAAGTCTTTTCCCCTAAGTTGGGGGCCAGCAACCTCGTGGCATGTGCTGGCTGCTGATTCCCCTTCATGCTTCCCAGTGGGTAGTAGGCCCCTTTCTCCCACTCTGCAGCAGGTGCCTGGCACAGATACCCTGGGCCCTCAGTGGGGCTAACGCCGTGGGAAGAGATGTCCAAGTCAAGCTTGGTGGCAAGTTAGAGGAAAAAGTGAAAAAATTGCCCATATAATAGGCCCTGGTTAAAATGACCCTGAGTATGACTCAGTGCTCCCCAGTAGTCTGAAGACACACCCAGCAGAGGACTGCAGCGGGCGCGTGGCTCCGCCTCCCTCTCCTGGCCTTACTTGGGGCATAAGTGGAAGGGAGAGGCTCATATCAGGCCTTCTCCCTCATCCTTGTAGCTCATTCCTCTGCCACTTCCTTCCTGTTTTGTGGCCCTTTGGTTTCTTCATTTAAAAGATAAAAACTTTTCTACAGCTGTATGCATTTTTACTTATTTTATTTGTTCTTTCTGGTTGCTTGTCTTAGAGGTGAAGCAATTCAGGCAAGTCCCACTGGCAGCTTGCCATCTGCTCTGCCCCTCCTACTCTTCAGGCCTCAGGGCTGCTGTCTGTGCTGTTCCTGGTCTGATACCATGTTGTCTTTTCCACCAGAGCACCGATATCCTCAGCACCACTGGCTATGATACCATCATCCTGCATTTGAACAATGGCCGCAAGAACTGCAAAGAGTTTGAGGACTTTTTAAAAGAAAGGTACGTTGCTCTGTCCTCTCCACTTATGGTGGGCCAGGATGCCAAACAAGGAACAGTGATTTTTTTTTTTTTAAACAATACTGGAGGTTGAACCAAAGGCCTTTGCACTGAGCTACATCCCCAACCCTTTTTTTATTTTTATTTTTTATTTTTTTATTTTGAGATAGGATCTTGCTAAATTGCTAAACTGCCTAGCCTGGGCTTGGTCTCGTGGCCCTCCTGCCTCACACTCCCAGAGTGTTGAGATTACAGGCATGCAACACCGCCTCTGGCTGAATGTAATGTCATTGAGTGTGCTTAACATTTCTGAAGATCTGCTGTAGGTTACCCAGTGATACTCAAGAAGTAAATGATGTCTCTCTTCTGAAGTTCTCAGGAGGCAGCCTGAGAGATAAGATTTATGAATGAAACAGCAAACAAAATGTAGTAAATACACACAATACATTAAGAAGTATGGTATTGACTAACACTCAAAGACCCCATGATGGAGAGAGATTGTTGCATTTGAAAAAAAAAAAAAAAAAACCCTGGCAGGAGGAGGTGCCTCTGATAAGTGCAGTAGTGTCTGATGCCTGTGGGGGAACGACAGGCTTGGAGGTGGAAATGAGCATGGCCCAAGTGGTAAGAAGGACCACAACCCCACTCAGAGACCAGGAAGGCGAGGGGGGTATGGGAGAGCATGAGGGCAGGACCATGCCATCTTGTAGGCGCCAGGGGAGAATGTGTTCCATGTCTTTCTCTAGGCTTCTGTTATCACTGACAGCCTTTGGGGTGTGCTGATTTATAGCTCATTAATTCTCAAATCTCCCTCCACCATCACATGGCATTCTCTCTCTGTGTTGTTGCACTGCCTTTTTATTTTATTTTTTGTGTATTTATTTTTGACTGTGCAGTTCAGCTTTTTCTTTTAATAAAATCAGAATATGCTCAGCACATGCAGTGCTAGCATCTAATACAGTAAACAGTTACTAAAGCGACAGTGACTTGAGGTTTAATCTCTACATAGGCAACTTTAAGTTGATTCTTTTTTTTTTTTTTTTTTTTTGATATCAGGAATTGAACTCAGGGCCTCATACTTGCCAGGCAGGCGCTATGCCGCTGAGCTGTGTCTGCAGCCCCATTAGCTCAATTCTTACATGAGTTTTGAAACTTTAACTGAAAATATTGCTTGGTAATTAAACTTGCTCAAATGCTAGTGGTGAATGTACAAGTCACTGATTATCTCAATACAATAAAGATAACCACATATTTGAGGATTAAGATTCACTGAAAAAAAGTACACACAACTAAATGAAACTCACACATCAAACATCTGAGAATCTGGACACTTCAGTGTTTTGAAATATTCTATTAATATCTTAAGACAAGTGTATCAAATCCTTGGCATGATGTAATTTGAAGTCACCAATTTTGTTTTTACTAACATCAAAAAGTTATGGCTACCCTGCCAATCCCGGGTCTGCTTAATTTGACTTAAGAGTTTAATATGTCTTAATGTTAAAAGCTCACACTACCCTGAAATACATAATTCCACACACACGGTGACATTCAGCATTCAAACGCCAGTGTTTTTGCATTGTCTTTTGGTCAAGTTTTTTTATTGATCATTTGAGAGATGCAAAGTAAAACAACACTGAGATTCTGTCTCACTCCAGAAAGAATGGCTATCATCAAGAAATCAACCAATAACAAATGCTGGAGAGGCTGTGGGGAAAAAGGAACCCTCCTCACTGTTGGTGGGAGTGTAGACTAGTGCAACCACTGTGGAAATAAGTATGGAGATTCCTGAAAAAACTAGGATTAGAGGTCCCATTCTACCCAGCTATTCCTCTTCTGGATATCTTCCCAGAAAAATTAAAAACATCATAGCAGAGCAATATATGTGCACCCATATTTATAGCAGCATAATTTGTAATGGCTAAATCTTGGAAACAACCCAAATGCCCATCAACCTAGGAATGGATAAAAGAGATGTGGTCTTTTTATACAATGGAGTACTACTCAGCCAAAAAGAAGGATAAACGTGAGACTTTCATAGGTTAATGGATACAATTTTTTTTTTTTTTGTGGCACCGGGGATCAAACTCACAACCTCACGCTTACCAGGCAGGTGCTTAAGCCGCTGAGCCAAACTCCCAGTCCCAGTTTTTTTGAGGCAGAGTCGCACTATGTAGCTAAGGCCAGCCTTGTGCTCATGTTATAGCCCAAGCCGGCCTCGATCTCATAATGCTCCGCCTACCTCAGCCTCTCAAGTGCTGGGATTAAAGACGTGCGCCACCACGCCCAGCTGGATACAATTTGAGACCATACTCACAAGTGAAATATATTGGACTCACATGTGTAAACATCATATTATCTCCCTGGTAACTGAAACTGAAAGAGTAAATGAGGAAATTGTTTAAAAGGAAAAAGGAACTGGGTTGGGGGAAAGGAAGTAAGGGAAAAGAAAAAAATACAAGATAGTTATATTACTAGTTTCTCTTAGTTCATTGAAAAGACAGGTTTATGCTAATATCATTTGGAAAATTTTTTATCCTCCTATCTTGTTCTGTGAATAACTACTTCAAAGATAACGATACTCAATGTATCATAGCTTGTTATTCTCCTATTATTTTGCTATGAAATTTTGTTTTACTTTTTTTCCCATAAAATAAAAAAAAAAAACCTTTCAAATAATAGGACCGGGGGTGTAGCTCAGTGGCACAGTGCCTGCTTGCCTAGTTCAAGGAGCTGTGTTTGATTCCTGGTGCCAAAAAAACCCAAAAAAGCAAAAACAAAAAACTTTCAGGCTTACAAAAATAAATATTTGTCAGAATGTTCAATAAGCATTACATAAAACTAGCAGCAAAAGTATCTAGAAATCTGTCATGTGCAAATAATTTTCTTCCCATCTGTCATTCCCATGGTCTCAAATCAATTTTAGAATCTAATCCCATCCCCTTCCTAGACAAGCTGCATTCAATAACCTCCAAGCGACAAAATAAGACTGGAAGTTTTAAGGACATGCACGTAAGATATTTTTTTTTTCTCTGAATGTGCAATGAAAGAAGTACCTTGTAAAAAATTATGGGAAAAATGCACAAAGTCCTAAACCTAGACTAATTGAAATGGCACCATAACAATTGACCTCAATACTGTCAAGTGCCACTACTTAATGAAATGTTTAGAACAAAGCACAATTCTTGTAAATCTATTGCACTTTAGGAAATGTTTGCCATCTTCCTATGCCACTGTAAAAAGATTGAGTGCTTTAATCATTGTATTCTGGCCACACAGTTAGCCCAGAATTCAAAGAAGAAGAGGCATTTAGCAGTGGACAGTGCTCATCTTTAGCCAGATTGAGCATAAACAGACTATAAATACAATGGAAACATATGCAACTAAACCTGGCTAACCTGCACTCTAGCACAGAATTGACACCCACATATTTCTAACGTGTGTGATCTCAAAGATTTCAGTCTGTTGCTCTTCTGGAGCCATTTTTACAAAGTCTATAGTCAGCCAGTTTAACATCTCAACGCAGCTTGAACAGAGTAATGTGAATTGGTATTTAATATAAAACGTGCTGCATCATTCTTCCTGTTCATATCCTCTTGACCAAAAAATATCAACACTAGTGTGAGTTATTAGACCAGAAATCATCCAGGGCTCTAATGTGGGCTGGTCATGGCTGTGGGCAGCCATGCTACCATTTCCGTCTCATTTATGGCAGGCATATGAAAAGTCTAAGTGGATGAATTCTCCTAAAAGCCTAGCTCAAGTTATCAGATCTTTGAACTTTGCCTGTGCACATTTGAGTAGCTCATAATTAATGATCTTTCTAAACATTGAAAGAGGAATTGCTATCTTTACTTGAATTAACTTTGAAAATAGTGCTTTAAATGTATGTATTCATACATCACCTCATAATGACTGGAATGGCTTGTTTAAAGACTATCATGTTCTCAATACCTATCCAGGATAGGATAAGCTGATCAGAACCTTAAGTTAATAAATTTTGCCACATTAGAAACCAATTCCATTAATATGTTTCAAGACATTTGTTGTTTTCTCCCAAGCTGTATATTTATTCCTTATAATATTTATGGATGAATTGATGATTTCTGTTAAACTGTATCACACCTGTGTGCCAGAGTTTGATTTTAGCCCAAGTTAAATAAATTTATTTTGTCCAAACAATTGATATCTTGAGCATTACTGAACCATTACTGAACCAACAGGACATCAAAATAAAAAGTTGTCCAGGACTCACTGTCCTGGGAGTGGGCAGCTTGAACCTGCAGATGCATAGTAACTACTGGCGACCACAGAGGCCTCCATGGAGAAGTGCACCAGTAGAATAGAGCAGTGGATACAGTTGACTGCAGTGGCTGGAATTTGAGAATAGGTTTCAAGATTTCTGAAAAAGAGACTTCAAGGAAGATGGTGGAGTGGTGAACAAGCAGAGAAATAGTCTTGATGAGACTTAGTATACAGATGCCAGAGTATAGCAATGTGAGAAGGAAAATGGAGGTGGGTCTCCAGGACCCAGGAGGGATCTGAAGTGAGAATTGAAGCCCATGGGGAGAGTGAAGAGAGAGACCTCAACGCAGAAGGAGTTGACAGGTCATGCTTTCTCCTGAGCTTAGTTTCCTGGAATTAATCCAGCCTCTGTCTTCCCATTCTGTCTCCCAGTGGCAGCAGAAATATTCTCTGAAGTAGACATTTTGTTTTTCTTTTTCTCCTTTTTTTCTTTGTCGCGCGCTTGTCCCGGCCGGCAGGAAAACACACACGACTCAGTGCAGCAGTAGGCAAGCTTTAATCGTCCCCGGTGAGGTACGCCCGAGAAGCCTCACACGCGTCCGTCCATGACGGCTCCTTCCGTGCTTCTCCCGCCGCGCAGGGCGGGAACCCACATAAATACCGTCTCATCCTCCAATCAGATCATCTCGG
>RJWM01037582.1:0-17339 GCA_004363535.1 Dasyprocta punctata | reverse complement strand
CCCCACCAGACTCAGCTGAAGTAGTCTTTGAAAGTCACCTTGATGGGGATTTTCATTTCTGTCTTGTAGACAAGGTCACTGAGGGCCCAGAGAGGCTGTGTGACTTATTGCTACCCAGCTAGCAGCTGGCAATGTTGGGCTGAGGATCAGGGCAAAAGGATATAATATTATCACAAAGATGTGAGTTCAAGTTCTAGCTTGGAGGCAGGCACTCAGCATTAGATGACATGCATGCGAAAGTCCTTGGCTGGTGCCTGGCTCATGGCATGTGAACCACACACCTCAATTCTCCTTTCTCCCTGGCCCTTCCATAGCCCCACGATCAGCCTAGCGTCCTGTGGCTCAGGTTCCCTGATCCTTGCCTGCTGGACCTAAGGGAACCCACAAGTTGGGTCACAGGGCCCGGGCTGCACTCACTTGCTCAGGCCGTGGTCTCAGCTTCGGGGTTCGCCCTGGAGGGGGAGGTGTGGGCTTGGCATACTGCAGAGAGGAGGCGGTCGCTGCATCCCTGAAATAACGGGTATCTGTGCCAAGGAAAGAGCACGGAGGTCACGCCTCTGTGGAGTCAGCAATACACGCGCAGTCCGAACTCGACCCCCTTCATGTTGTCGTTGCCCGAGATCTCTACCCGTCCTCTAGGGACCTGTCAGACACCCCTAAGACATCTCCGCAGACCCTGCCCACCGACAGCATGCCCGGCTTGGTGCTGTATCCCACACCTGACAGGTGCTGCCACCTCTCCCTGCTGATCCGTTCCTGCGGCTAGCTTGAGTCCTTCCTGGCAGCAGGGGTTACCTTGGCTAGCCCTTTCGCCCCCCGATCAGCTCTAAACTGCTAACTGGCACAGTCTAGGTATGTTTTTAGCCAATGAACAAAAGATTGCCTCTTTAGTTACAAGCTGATTCTCTGCAGAGAAGTAGAAGTATAGAAATGCTCTCGTTTCCGTGAGCCAGGCCCTTAGAAGTCACGCGCACTTTCCTTCCTCTTTGCGTTTACAGTGGAGCATTTCGTCTGAGGTTCAGGGACCTGCTGAGGCTGCACCATGTGCTCTAAGTAGAAGAACATAAAAGCGAGTGCAAAGCTAGCTCTCCCCAGCTCCCAGCGAGCCTGGCTTTACGACCAAACCCTGGAAGCATCCATGGCCTGACTACAGAATGAGTCATGTGCGCTAAGAGTTCCCTCCCACTTTCCCACCATTCAGACTCTTTAACACTTGCCATTTGGCCTATTTCCTGACTACTCACACTCTGCCATGCTGCTAGGTCCAGCAAGCTGCCTATGACCCAAGAAGAGCACCACCATAATGGTGACAGGTACAGGTCCAGAGCTCTGGCTCTGGCAAAGACCCCACATGAATGATTCATGTCATCTTTACAAGGACTTTCTGGGGGAGGCCTATTAATCTAAGTGCTATCTTCAGATGGAGATGGTGAGTTCTAGAGACTTGTCCAAGCCATGGAGATACTAAGGCACAGAGGCGGGATTTCAGCCTAGGGTTGTTTAATTCAGAATCTGTATCCTTAATCACTCTGCGCTATTGCAGCATAGATGTGAGCCTGCAGATGTTACGCACATCCCCACCCGTTACCTGCATACTCAGATTCCTTTATAGGCCTGGCTGGTAAAATCTTCACCGACGGCCACGTGTCGACCATCTGAAGCTCGGGGTCTTCATAGTCGTCGTCCCTGGGGGATTTTGCTCTGTCCAGGACTGCAGACATGTTCCTCTCCTAAATGGGTGGGTACATCTTGGTGAGTCACAGGGAGGGAAAGATCGCAGGCCACAGTGTTGGCTGGGGGAGTGATATAGATGCTTTCACTGAAATTTAAAGACTTAAGAATCTGGGGTCTTAATTAGAAGTTGAATTCTTGGGAGTGTGAGAATTCTAAAGATGCCTCCCCACCAGAATTTTTCCCTCTCTGATTATTCATCCAAATACCTACTTTCTACTAAGAAAGGCCAGGGATGATGTAATTAAGGTTGTTAATCAGCTGACTTTAAAGTCAGGGGATAGTCTTGTATTGTTTGGGTGAGCCCAATATAGTTACACAAACACTTAAAAACAGAGGGGTCCTATTTGCTGATGAGATGATCTTATACATAGAAAATCCCAAAGGAGCCACTAAACATTATTAAAACTTAGCACTAATAAAAGATTCATCAAGGGATGAGAATATAGGTCCAATCTTACACAAAATTCACTTGTACATATTGGTAATCACAATTTGTATTTCTCTAAACCAGTAATAATTTGAAAATAAAAATTAAGAAAGTAATGGCATTAGGATAGCTTCAAAAAATAAAGTACTTAAGAAGGCATTTAACAAAAGATGTGCAAAACCTTCACACTAACAGCTGCAAACACACTGTAGAAAGTAATTTACGAAGACCTAACAAGTGGAAAGATGCCCAAGCTTTATGGATTGAGGTCCTAATGTTGTTAGGGTAGGCATACTTTGCAAAGCAAGGCACAGATTCAACACAATCCACGCTAAAATTCCATGTTCTTTTTTCCTCTTCCTCCTCCCTTCCCTGTCTTGTTCTTTTGCAGAAATAGACAAGCTAATCCAAAGTTCCTATGAAAATGACTTTTCTCTCTCCCCCACCATTTATGCACTGAACAAAGAACCTGAGTGTAGACAGCAGGAAGGAAGGCACCTGCGACCCGAAGAGCGGGTCCTCACTAACCCTTGATTTGGGACTTCAGTTTCTAGGAGAGTGAGAAAACAAATGCCTAAGCCTTCCAAGCTGTGGTATTAAGGGTACGGCAGTGCCAGCCAACTGATGTAGGTATTTCTTGGGGTCTCCGTGGCTGAACCCTGGGTGGCAGTCCAGAGAAAATGTCCTCGGGTGTAACTGTCATCAGAGTGACTCTGGTGTGTGGGGGGCCTGGAGCTGGCATGGTGCTCTGCGTGAGCAGAGACATAACTCTCAGTCTTGCCTCCCTTCAGCCATCCTACAGGGTCACGAGAGATCTTTTATTCTCTCCAGGTCTCAGAAAGCTCAACTTTCCCCTGATTTTAGTCTTGATTTGAGCTTCAGAGAGAAATTCAAGTGTTGAGATGGGAAAGCGCTAAGGGGTGTCACGTGATGCCAAGAATGAAAACGACATAGAGGCCTCACTTTTCGTGGACATTTCCCAACTTGGGTCTTTCCCAATGGGGAGCTTGTATCTTCCTTTTACAAATTTAGAAACTCGTATTAGTGACTTCCCAAACCACACAGGTCACAGGTGCCATGGGTGAGGAAAAAGAGGTCTTTGCACCAAATCCAAACAGGGACCCACATCAGAAATTTAAAACTGTTCTGCACCCCAAAAATGAAGGCCAGAGAACCCAGGGCCTTCTTTGCGTGGATCACGTGATGGAGAGCCCTGGTCCCATGACTCTGCAGTTTATTTCTTCTCTCCCATCCCACTCATGCCCATGCTAGATGGGTGTGGGCAGTCCTTGAATCCTGCTTCAAACTCTCACTTTATTTTGATTTTGATAATTAAGAGCTGACAACGTAAAATCGAAGGTGTTACTTTCTACCCTGAAATGTATTTGGACTTTTTTCTTTCAGCACATAGTAAATTCTTAATATATGCTTCATAAGTGCATAAAGTAATAAATCTTAACATGTTTTAGGGTATAATGATTCCCATGTGTGTGCTTTAAAATTTTTGTTCATGTTGTAATTTGTCTACTTAGAGAGGTGTCTTTATTGGGGTCCACGTTAGGCTTAGTTTTGAATTAGATGGCCATACGCACACAGGTCAGCAGTCACCCCTGCTTATGGAATAGCTTTGCTACCCAGAAGTGTCTTCAAGTGAGACAAGGCATGTGAATTTTGGGCAGGAGGCCCCGTGGGAGCCCTGCGCTCTCAGCAGTCCTGGCAGAGGAAGCCAGAGGTCACGGGAGGCAGCAGCTTCTTCCGGCCTCTACCATTTGTCCAGGACTTAACAGGGCCGAGGGGCTTCGTGTACTTTATTCCATTGTATCAACAGGAAAATCAAACGGGCAATTTTATCACAGTGGAGAGAGACCTACCAGTAGTCAGACTCGTGTTCTAGCTCTGTCCCATTCCAGTGTTGTAGTTTAGCTGGGCACCTTGCTTCCCAGCTCCAGGCCTCAGAGGGCATGTATGTGGCTTTCTCCTGTCACCCCCTGTCGCAGCAGTGGGGTAAGGTAAAGAGGAGTCCGGGGTGACTCCAGCTTCTAAGTAGCAGCCACGCGGAAGGGACTCAGTGAGTTCCCATGTGGAAGGCAGGCTCGGGGGCTCCACTATGGCTGAGAAAACTGGAATCTTTAGCTGCAAGGGGATGGGAGGGTAGCACAGGTTGGACCCATAGCTGAGTGAGCTTCTGCTGTCCATGGGATAGCACAGAGACAGAAGGCCAGGAGCCTGGGGAGAACAGGTTTGGCTTTCGATGTGCTCACCCTTGATCCCCACCAAGTGCTCCCCTGGGAGGGAAGCCCGGGTGGTACATGGACAAGTGTGACAGATACGGGGTGATCATACACGAAGGGCCACGAAGTGACCATGAGCAGGAAGATGGTACAAGAGAAAAACTTGGCCACTGAAAGGAGAGGCTAAATCACCAGGCACAGAGTGGGAGTAGAAACACCTACCTGGTGCCTTTGCTGTGAGCCCTGCAGAGTGGGCTCAGGAGGCAGGGGAGGCTGGGACTGGGAAGTTCTTGGGTGTGAAACCAGGTGAGGCTGGCTTGGTGACTGCAGGGCCTTGGAGTCACTCTGTCCTTGATCTAAATTGTGGTTTGGTTAGATTTCTGACCATGGGGAGGCCATAAACTTCCCTGGCTCCATTGTTCCATCTTCCCATTGGAGATGACCGAGCCCACCAGGTTTGGTCATTGTCAGAAATGGCCTGATGAGGCCCTGATGAAGGCCCTACTTGGCCTCCGACCACAGCACGAGCTCAGGGTGTGTGGATGGCTTCCCCCTCTTTGATGCCCTGAGCTTATGTCGATGATGCACTTGGGCCGGGGCTTAGCAAAGCTGCTGGGGGAGCCCTGGGAGGTTTCAGAATCAGTGCCATGGAAGGAGGGGTGGAGCCGGAAGTGAGCTCAGAGCTGCAGCACAGGCAGGGGGCGTTTGCCACCGGGAACCACAGGTGCACTGTTACTGCAGCTGCCCAGGCGCCAGGGGAAGTCAGGGACGCGCTAGAACCAAGGATATGAGGCTGCTTGCCAGGCCTGGCTGCACTTCGTGGGGGTGGCGGGTGACAGGGAGAGGGGAGAGACCACCCCTGTCACCCTGGGTGATAAGAATACACGCGGGCCTTCTGAGGCTTCTGCTTCCCAGGAGTGAATGTAAATATTTTGTTCTGTTTTATTGGAGAGAGACAGAGGGAGACAGGGAGAGCAAGGGGGAGGGAGAGAGATTTAAAAATATATAATGAATCACATCTATCTATAATCCATCGGTCTGTCATCTGTTTATCTATAATCTATCCATTTACCTACCTATTAATTATTATCTATTTTCTGATATCCTCAGGGATTCTTTACTGCAGGTTCAATATTCACTACCTATAAGCCTGCTAATTAAAAATTATTGTGTATATGTGTGTTCCAGAAAGAGGGTCCATAACTTTAATTAGATTTTTGAAGAGGTACTTCAGACAATTACAAGCCAATGACTTTATAGGAAGATTATCTGTGTATCTATTTATCTATCTATCTATCTATCATCTACTGACCAATCATCTATAGATAAGTTATTTAAATTATATACATATATAATTTAATATAATTACTTATAATATTAGATATTTGAATTAAGGTCAGAAAACTTAATCTTTTTCATTACTTGTTAAAATTCTTTGTGACTATTTCAAGGGACTTTATGAAATGGTATATCCTGCCCTATTCAACTATTTCTATATTGTTGAATAATTAGTACAATTCCAATGTGATGTGTTTTTACAAAATATCAATGAATACGTTTAAATCTTAGTCTGAAATTTAGATTAGTTCTTTATTTTAAATTTCTGACCATGCAATTACTGGATTAAAAAGTAGATATTTTTATATTACATGGTTAATATTGTGAAATTGTCCTTCAGCAAGTTTGCCTCAGTCTACAATTCCACCTTAGTGTTATGAAGTGTCTTCCCACAATGCACTTGCCAGTTCTGGCTGTTAATATTTTCAGCTTTTCCTCTTTCATGTTGACCTTGTGCATTGGGAACTGGAATACCATGTTTTACTCAAGAATTAAGATGCAGTTTTCCTTGCCTGCAAAGTATGCCATTTGGGACATTTTTTTAAAAAAGTGCATCAAGAGACTTGGAAAAAGTTCCATATTTTTTAAGTTTTGAAGACTGACAGAACAGCTAAGGGAGCCAGGACTCACGCGGTCAGGAGGAGACACCTCGACGGGCTGGTAGGGGCCTGCCAAAGGAAACACAGCAAACGTTACAGCGGTCCCCGCACGGGCACCTCGACACAGGAAGAAGAAGGGGCCTCAGTTTCCCCCCAGAAACCTTGTGTTCCTTTCAACAAACTTCCTTGACTGTAATTTTTCAGAACTGAAGTGCACATATCCCTGCTGCCCATCCCACTTGTTGCTTTGCAAAACTACAGACTGGAAAAGGAGGAGAGAAAATCAAACTCATGCGGAATGGTGACAGCGGTGACAAGCAGGCTGGGGCTTGCACAGCAGGGTAAATTCTCCCTGCAAGAGACGTGTGGTGCTAGGGACCATCCTGCATCTTCTCCCAAAGTCACGCCTTGTTCATGTCATGCACCTCAGGTTAGTATTCTGAGAACAGAGTTTCTACCTACTCATTCATCCAACTCCCAGGCCCAGGCACAACTCCCAGTACTGAGAAGCTGAGATGCTTATTTCTTACTGAGTGAACATTGCCCAGTTACAGTTTTGGCTTTGCAAATCTCATCTCCTTCACTGGAACTCATTTCATTAAAGACTGCCTGAGGTCACGCAGCCCTCTTAGTATTCAGTATTACATTTTATTTCAGGTTATACAAAGCCACCCCAGAGCTGCTCGAGTGACTGCATCCCTTTTTGGTTTCTTGTAGACCTAAGTTTTCTAAATTGCATTGTGCTTTTGTGCTATTAGTCTGCACCGAGGACCATTAAATGCAGCAAACGTTCTTATCACCTTCTCTTTATTAGCACCTACGTAAGACGTTTCTGCAATAGATGATCCTTTCCTTCTTTGGGTGCTAAGAACTTCAGGATAGATTTCTGGAATTCGCCGAGGCATTGTTGGGGACCATGGCATGGGCCTCTCCTACAACTTGCTCCGGCTTCATTAGAACATCCGTCCTTTCACCCTGAATTCCCTGACCACCTCCAGAATAGAGGTGTGAACTTTGTCAGCATCACCGGGTCTTTTCTAGGGGTGATTATGAGAACGTGGCTCACTGGACGCACACTTCTCTGGCATTTGCCTAGGACTAGTGAATGGGGAAGTGTTAAATAGTCCAAGTGAGTTGCTTGGAAATAATGAGCCCAGAGAGGCCCAGTCAATCTACACTGACCCCCTCCTACCCCATCCTGATGATAGGACCAGTCACCAACACGATCCTGGGGCACAAATAACAGCTCCCTGACCCAGCACCACAGAGCTCCCTGATAGAGGAAACATGAATTTTCCAGCTTTTCAGGGGAGTGACTTGTACTTTCTCCTGAACTGAGTTCAATTAATCACCCCACCCATTACAGTCCAGCTGGCCCAGAGGAGCAAAGTGGCAGAGAATTACTGGGGCTTCTCTCCGGTCCTTCTCAGCCAGGAAGCAGCTCCCCTGTCTAACTCAGGGCTCACTACAATGCCACTGTGGGAAATAGGCTTCCTAGAATGTGGCCATTTGAGCAGGACACCCAGGGTGCCTTGGTGGTCTCTTCTCTCACAGAGACCCAGCAGTCCTGTCCTGGATCTCGTCATGCCTTTCCATCCTTGTCTCCTCCTGTCAATGCCCCCTGCATTCCTCTCCCTATCTACCTCCCCTTTGCTTCCCAAGTGCAGTGCTCAGTGTTCATTGAAGCTTGATGTCTCTACTTCCTGGGGCTCCCCTTCTGGGCTGTTCCAGGCCATGTTAATCTCACCAAATGGGTAAAACCTTTACTTCCTGCTCACTTACCACGATGCTTAAAAACAGGCAGCATCTGATGGCGTCTTTGCTGTGTACACACTGTCTTTCACTGGGGAGGGATTTGTCTTTTATCTTTTCGTTTTCCAAAGGACCTATCTGTGTTATCCTAAGGACAGAGTGGAGCCTATAATTATAGTGCCTATAATTTTAGGCATTGTTCTAACACTGTACATCATCTATTGCCTGCCACATCTGGTCCGGATGACCAGCATGGACCCCAGATCCTGACACAACCTGCTCCTGCCTTGGCGTCCACCTTGCACCTCCCAGTTTCTTTTGACAAAGATCCTATCCTGAGTCAAACCCCAGGTGCGTTCCTCTGAACTCTGTTTCAACCAAACCTTGCCTCTTGGGCTTCTGCGTTTGCCTCTGTATTGCTGTTGTTTAGCAAGAATCCTAGTAAACAAGTTTAGCCAGCATCTTCCACCTCCACATGTGGTTACTATCCTTATCTAGCTGGGGTCATCATACTACACCATACTCCAGGGGACGTCTATGTTCACCAGAATCACTTTATTTTATTTTCTTTTAAAGAGAATAAAATCAAACAAAATAAAACAGAGTAAAGCCAATCAAAACAAAACACTGAAAGTGATACAGGACTTCAAAACAAGATAGTAGGAGATCCACAATGGCTACCATAATGCCTCTTGTTATCTTCAACATTGCTGCCCATACCATCAGACATAATCAAATCAAATCAAACAAAATATAACAGAATAAAACCAATAAAAAACATTGAATAAAACAAAACAACAAAATGGAGCAAAACAAAACAGTAAGAACAATATTGGATTTCAAAAACAGGACAAGGAAATTCCCATAGTTTCTATGTTGCAAACTGTCATCCTCCTAACTACCAGCTTTAAGACTGCAAAGTCAATCAAACAATACAAGCATTCAGCTGTTTTTGTAGCTCAATTGCTATCAACTCAGTCTGTGTTCCTCTGAATTAGGTGGTTGCTTGGGGGAGGGCGACTCTTCTTGTCTCCCAGCCTGCAGGCTGGCTGGCTTACAGGAAAGGCAAATTGGCTTCCTGTTTCTCCTCCCAACCCATGGCTGCTGCTGGCTCACAGGAAGGACACTTCTTGTTTGACCACCAGAATCACCCTTTCTCCCCCATGATTCCTCTTAGTAATTTGCCATCTGACTCCAACACCATAACTTTGCTACCCATTCCAATTTTTCTTTGTTGTATTCAGAGTTGAGATCCATCTTCCTGCTCTACTGCAGATGCCCATTGGAGTGGTTCCTGTACCTATCTTGATGGTCCTGGATAGTCAGCCTTTCTCCATAACAATATCCAGAAACGTTTTCATTAACACTTTCTCCCCTCTGAATTCTGGCTCTTTTTAAGTCTCCACAGCACACCATGTACCCTGCCTCAAAGACTTAGCACATGCCATCCCTCTTTCCAGAATGTTCTCTCCTTAGCCAGGACCCAGTCTGACTCTCAGATCACACTTGGAATGTCGTCCCCTAGTGTGTATTCCCTGATACCGACCACAGCAATATATAAAAGAGCACCTTTCCATCCTGGTTTCTTACACCACAAGCACCTGGTCTTGCTGTGGGATACTACACCCTCTGTGCTCATCGGACCCTACCTCCTTTCCTGTGGGTGCTTGGCAAGGAGACTCTTCCCAGCTCCCCCTGCACGGGGTGGGGATGGTGTGTGCTGTGGCTACTGGGACCTGGCCGGTGTGGTGAGCCCCATCCTTGCTGGCCTCCTGGACCCTGCATGTTTTTATTTTGGCTCAGTCAGTGTCTGGTCAGACACAGAGGACCTCAGGGTCCTCTGGGGTAATGGAAGTCTTTGGGGAAAAGTGGATGTTTGGAAACAGATCTCCTTTCACCCATCTATGCTGGATTTTGGTGGGAACAAGAAATAAACTTTCATTTTATTCCATCCCTAACATTTATTCATTATAGGTAGATATTGCACCTGCCTAATTAATACATGGTTTCTCATTTTTCACAAAGATAATCAATGCATTGCATAGATACAGACTCTGGTGTCTGCTTCCCTAAGCCCATGGTAAGAGTTCAGGTTTGTGATCATTCTGTAATCCAGAGTAGTATGGAGAAAAGCACATGATAGGTGCACAATTAATGAATATTCAGCTGTCAGCGGTAGCATGTAATACAATGGAAAAATTCCAGAAATGGGAGCCAGCAACAGAATTTCAAGTAGACCCTGGTCTCCTCTACTACTTAGTGAGTTTGACCTTGGTTGACCCTTCCTCTTGCTGGCCCCAGATTACCACCTAATGGCCCACCCAAACTTGTCCTGGTCTTCGCCTCTTCCTGGAACTGAAATTGGTGCTATGTGTGAAAGGTGCATGTGTGAAAGGCTTGGTCCCCATCCTTTGGTATACTAGAAGGTGGACGACACTTTTAGGAGGTGTGACTTAGAGGAAAGAAGTTGGGTCATTGGGGGTGTACCCTGAAGGGGCTATTGAGACCCTAGACCCTTCCTGTTTCTCTCTTCCTGCTTCCCGGCCTCCACGAGGTGAGCATTTCGATCTACCATGCCCCACCACGATGATTCTGGTTCTCCACAGAGCCCAAAAGCCATGCAACCAACCATGGACTGAAACCTTCGAACCACAAGCCAAAAGAATCCTTTCCTTCTTTTAAGATGATCTCAAGTATTTTGTCATAATTCTGGAAAACTGACTATCATAGTCAGTTTCGGACAAGGAAACTGAAAAGAAGTTGTTCTGTACCTCTTCCTGTCACCTCCTGGGTGAGTTCTAGCTCTGTGTTGTGGGACCGTGGGGAGTTATTCATCTCCCACAGGTATTAAACAGCACCACAGAACAACTGGCTGTGTGCCCCTCAAGGAAACACTGTCCTGCAAGGGGACTAGGCCTTTGCTAGTTGTTCAGAGAGAATCGAAGATGAGTATGTGAGGTGTAACTGCTGGGGTGTGTGCAGATAGGCAGAAGGCAAATACCCAACCCTGTGGGCATCAGCTTGGATACCTGTTCTCGTGCCCAGAAGGGCAGAGCCAAGGCAGACAAAGGCACGTGGCCAAGGCCCAGCAAGCTGAACTTCCCTGATGATGGCCCCCAGATTCATCTGAGTTAGTTACAAAATAAAGCAAAAGGAAAGGAAATAAAATTTGGGCCCTGGTGTAAATGCATGGACTCGTGTCTGCTTTGCACCCAAGTCCATGGCGATATTCATTCGTCCTGGACTTTGAGAACCAGAGACCTAGAGGCTGCTGCTCTCTGCCAGTGGCAGATGGGCTGTGTAAGTCAGGCCGGGAGACTCTCCGAGTCTTCTCATTTGTACACACTTCTGTGAGCTCGAGTCTCTGAGGTGCAAGACTGGTGACTTTGTCCGCACCTTCACTTGGCACCTTGACACGGGCACCGGAGCTGGCTGAGCCTCCAAGCACAGTTTCCCTGGGACACTCGCTCCTGAGGAAGTCACAGGCTGATGGGTTTTCCAGTAGCCCCCAGTTGAGAGCGTGATTATCCAGAGAGAAGAGAAACACAAGCCGGAAGTCTGCAGAGCATAGCACTCTCTCTTTCCATAGGTGTGGTAGATTGACGACTGGTGGTCAACTTGTAACACCCAGCTGAACTGGATCAGTGTGGTGCTGGGTGTGGAAGGCCCACCTGAGGGTTGCTGTCAACATACAAATGAGAACTGGAGAGGAAGAGGTGGTGCTGTCAGTTCTTCTGGAAGAGCTTGTCATGCTGGCTTTCCTGATATGAACTCAGCTGTTCTCATCATTGAAGGAGCGCAGGACCTTGTTGCTAAGAGTGGCTGCGGTTTACTTTGGGGGGAGCTCTGGTCCATACTTTGAGCATCGCTTCCTGGCTCCAGGAGAAGCTTGTCACACTGGCTTTCCTGATATAAACTCAGCTGTTCTCATCATTGGAGGATCTTGAGACCTTGCTGTCACTGAGGATGGCTGTGATACTTTTCGGGGGAGCCCTGGTCCTTATGTGGAGCATCACTTTCTGGCTCCAGTGCAGATCCCTTGGCCTGCTGGTGCAGATCCTTCAACCCGATGGCATAGACTTTCTAGCTTCCACCACTGACCTTTGGGCCTTCCCAGTGCAGATCCTTGATGTAGACTTGCGTGAGCCATTGTCATGGGCTCTAGGCCTCCAGTTGGATTTGTGGGGGGCGTTGCCATGGGCTCTAGGTCTTCAGCTGGACTCATGCAGGACATTGCTGTGGGATCCAGGCCCTCAGCTGGGTTCTTTGTCTTTAGTGCACGAATAAATTTCCAGTATTCTTTTGTATTTGATTCTCTGGGTGAATATTATAAAATAATCCTATAAACTATGTGTCCTGGATTATATAGCTTCCCTTGCAAACCCTGATGACAACAATAGGAAATGAAGGCAGTGGCAGATTTCTCTGGGCAGACAGGTTTCTGCAGCAGCACCAGCTTCTTTTTACATTGCAATGAGAAGAGAAGACTTGGATGCTGGCCCAGACGAAGCATGGGGACACCGAGGTTGACCCCAGTTCCAGGCTGCCAGCCAGATTTCCTCTTCAATGCATGGGGAAAATTGAGGGGCCAGTGACTCTCATCTGCCATCTCTAAGGACTCTGCAGAAACCCGGGTGCCCCTGGAATCCATTCTCCTCAGTGCTAGATATCACCTGGGTCAGGTCGGCCTTGTGGTTAGTGGAGCCATAAATCCATGCTTTGCTCAAGACGAAGGGTAGAAAACCCACTCACAGCTTCCAGGAAGTTTTCTGCAGCGGTTCCGCAGTCTTCTTTTCCTTCTTCCACCTTACTGTGTGGAGCACCCACGTCTGTATTTTAGGGTGTCGGGTTAAGGCCAATACAAGGAAAGGGGCAGGAAGACAGGAACAGCTCTGCCCCTAGGCCTTGGACAACTTGCTTCGGGGTTGCCTTACTGGTGCAGCCCACATGGGGGCGATGTTGGATTTGCCCATAACAGCGGAGCTGCAGATCAAAGATTCCACAGGGAAGGGCCCCTACACAGCATACATAAGGCCTGGGGTCAGTCTTCAGCACAGCAATGCGAAAGGGAGTATAGAGGCAAGAAAAAGGCAACCTAAACTTCATGAAGGCCAAATGTGAAGCTCTGGGTTCAAATCCCCACCTTGCAAATCCCAACTGTATAGGCCTCGGTTAGCAGAATCAGCTTAATGCTATTAGTCCCTAAATAGTGGTTGCAAAGTTCTGCTCAAGGCCCTCCAGGTGGAAAAATCAATTCACACTTTTAGAAGAGTGTCTCCCTGGCTCGGTGCCCATGAACAAGATGCCTGGTTCTGCGTTTGTCTTTTCAAGTTCAACTTAATGACCAGATCTTTCTCACTCAGCCCAGCTCCTCAGCACTGCTTTTGGCTCTGTAAGAACTTTTCACAGTTACAGCTCTCAGCTTTCGGCAACGCGTGTGGCTTTTGCAGCATTCAACTCTGCGGGCATCCTCCTGCTGGTTCATGAGGGTTCATCCAGGTGCGCCCCCTCCTGTGAAGCACGGGGACTTAGGGGCCCATTGTTGGGGTGAACCTCATTTAGTCATGAAAGACTTTAATCCCAGGACTCTGAGGTTGAGGCAGGAGGAGCATATGTTTGAACCCAGCCTGGGAAACCTAGTATCTTAGCAAGACTCTCTCAAAACAAACAAACAAATAAAAAATGTAAATGGTCAGGTTGTATAGCTCAGGGTGGAGGCCCTGGTTTCAATCCCCAGTATCAAGAAAAAACAAAACAAAACAAAACAAAAAAAACACAAAAAGATGAAAGAACAGGCCCAAGTTGTTTGGTACACACCCCAACAAGTACATTGTAGTGGATTTAGGTTCTACTCTATTGACTTCATTCCAGCCTATTGAACTTCTCAGGGGCTCAGTTTACCTTATCTCTATGGTAACTATAATAGAGTCAGAACTTTACACCTAAATTAGACAAAGCGATAACATGCCTGGTACCTGCCGGAGACTCAGTGTATGTTAATTTCATGGATACATAGTTGGATGGATGGATGGATGGTGCTTTCTGGGGATTTCAGTTCTGTTTGCTGAACAAAGCTTATGACCTGAGCGTATGAGCCGGTAATTCCAAGTCGCAGATAGCTGCGGGGGGGAAACATTCGCTGAGAGCTGGCAGGAGAAGCTGGACGCTCTCACTAGTTGGCCCTCGGAAGCTCTCGCGCTCCTCTCTCTAGATCCTAATTTCGTTTTCTGTAAAACACAGTCCCATATGCTCGACCTTGCTCAGTCCTTGAGATCTCCCATTTTCATTTTTCTTTTTAAAAAAATATGTGGCCGAAGCTGGCTGGCGCATCGGTCACTTCCGGGGCCAGCCACGAATCAGCTGGGTGTTTGAAGGGAGAGGGTGGGCAGGGGTGAAGGACCCGCCCCCACCCTCTCACCAGCTGTTCTTTGAGGCCCGTGGGTGATGCCTGGAGCCCTGCTGTTCTGACATTGACAGCAGCTTCTTGGTCTTGATAGCTCAAGAGAACATTCTAGAATGACTTGATTCAGTTTATCTGGTTAAGAATAGGGTTCCTTGTCCTCACAATATACCTTCCAAAGCATAAACCCTGGGGTGGGTGTGAGGCTAAGTACGGTTACTGCTGGGATTCTACTGTGCACTGAGTTTTGAAGATGATCGTTGGTTCTTAGGTTTGTCAGTGCTGGGAAGACGTAAAACCCTGAACTGTGCATAGGAGAATTCGGTAACACCTTACCCCGGTGATTTGATGTCTATCTTCATAGTCCCAGAATCTTGGGGACACTTGCAACTTCTAGAAATGGCCAGCAGGGGGCAGCGAACACTCACATATTCTTTTCCTGCCTTTCCTCCCTCCAATACTAAAATCCTTATTAATTTTTCTTTTAAAAGTGGAAGGGTGGGGGAGAGAGCATTACGACACTTTTCCTTAGAAAACTAGAAAAAAAAATCAAATGTTCAAGGACAAAATGAAATTTCTTGTCTGTTTAATCGAATCAGCCAATAGCTTTATTTATCAAGGATTTTGTAGCATATGGTGACTTCAGACAGAAGAGCCCACATTCTAAAGAAGGTCAGCTTCTTTAATTTCATCCTTTATTTAGTAGGAGGAGAAAACCCCCTGAGTTGACTTTATGGAAAAATATAGCATTGTTCTCTCGATATGAGCCCTGAGAAGGTATTGACATTGAGACAGACTGTGGAAGACTGAATAGGTATCTGTCTTTTCCAGGCCTGGCATATTTTTAAAAAGAATCTACTTTTTGATAGATTGCTTCCAGTATACAAAATTGCTATTGAAAAATTATAAGGCGCAGATATGCAAAAAAGAAGAAAATGAAAAGCTCACTATACCAAGGCAACCACCATAAGCACTTGATTATAGCCAGATTTCACACACACACACACACATACACACACACGCACACACACACACTTTATTCTGTGTACATACGATCACACTGGATTCACTGTTTTCTTGCCCGATTGCTCAGAAAATAACAGGCTACTAACACATCCATGCCGAGGAACAGGCTTCAATATTTCAATGGCTGCAAAGCATTTTCTCATATAGATACCTTGTTGTTTTTACAGCTAATCCCGTGAAAAACTACGGGCAACTTAAAATATCTAGGAATGCATAAATACCCCTGTGATGGACATTCTTTGACATAAGTCCAAATGCACATCTTTAGTTATATTTGGTCTGCTACATTTTCATAGGCATTCGCAGTGGTCCATAAGTATGCATAGGCTGGAGTGCTGTGATTTGCTAAGTATTTTCTGGCAGGGAATAGATGCGTGTGTGCTTGGGCAGGCCTGGGCAGCTCTATCTCAGTGAACTCTGGGAGTGTTTTGATTTGTTTTCTCTTCCTTGCTGGCATTTCTAGAATGTTGTTAATGGAATGCAACGCCCACCTGTGAGTTCCTCTCTGCCTTAACCGAGGACAGGAGCGAGGAGAAGGGAGAGGGTGCAGGGCGCACAGCGGGTGGCTCTGTTCCACCCATCTGGGTTCTAAGTCACCAGCCAAAGCTTCAGATGAGCAACTTTGTTCTGAGGCATCACGGCCCTTGGGGGCTTCTACAGTGCCCTTTAGGACCCGGTGGATTGTGGGAAAAGATGAGAGAGGGGAAGGAGGCAGGAGAGTTGAGATCTCAATGTCTGCCTTGAGGGTACACATTTTGTTAGCTCTCACTGGGAAGTTTAACAGGGATGTTTTCTGGGGGAGGGGTTAGAGCTGAGTGCCCATCTCCGTCTCCCATTGCAATTTCTACTTTGTGATTTTGTTTTTGCCCCCGACTCCCCCCAACATGCGCTGAGAGCTCTGTTATGTAAGGGACCCAGAGCACCTGCTGGTTCCATTGCTGTCCCTGATTCTGACTCTTCTGGCTGCCACTGGGCTTGTGACTCATCCTGGTCATCACAGCTGGCTGCCAGCTTTCTAGTAAGTTCTATGGGATTTTCCCTGAAATAATTAACCCGTGTCCCAAACCGACAGTGCATACTTTCACTCTCACTTTAACCACTTCCTATTAAATGCCTCGGGCCAGGAAATTGGCTCTGCAAAAAGAAACATAAAATGTGGTTTCTGAATCATTGTCTCAGACTCCTAATTTTGGGAAACCTATGACAATGAGTTTTGCTGAATGCATGTTAAAAAGTAGTCATCGTCCTGGCACTTGGGCAGACTGACACCTGCTTCACGGATGAAGGAGCTCAGACCCAGACAGGAGTGGAGCTTGGAGCTCCAGCACAGGCTGTGCCACACGGAGGTGGGAAGCTGGGACCCCCACCAGCTTCCGACTCCTAGCACGCGTGCGTCACGGGCCAGTGGTACCCCGGGAGCAGCTGTGGGGAGAGGCTGAGGCTAACAGCAGCCCATTCACCAGGCTGGTAGTTTTACCAAAAGAAAAACAGCCATCGAGAGGCAGGGTCCCACTGCCCTCTCCTTGACTCAGTCTGCCATTCACGCCTCCCTTGTAATCAATAAACAGAGCGCATCGGGAGTGGTACGGTGAGACCCCAGCTCAGAGAAGCCTGCAGTCTCCCTCGGTCTCCTGGGACTCTTGCTTTCTGGCTTCTCCTTCTCGGACGCTCCCACTGTTCACCTGGCCCCTGTTCTGTGATGAGCCCGGCCCAAATCATCAGGCCGGGCCTTCTGCCTCTGTGCACCCAGGTCCCGGTCACCCGACTGAGGGAGCCCCTGCTGTCTGCGTGTGCACAACCAACCGAGGCTCGGACGGCAGAGTCTGCGCGGA
>RJWM01037581.1:0-17344 GCA_004363535.1 Dasyprocta punctata | reverse complement strand
TTCACTCTTACAGACCTTTCTTTCAATGTACATGAAAATGCAAAATGCTTACCTCCCCTGGCCGAATCTTAATGTAAAAATTGTTCCTTTTGTACGAAATCTTTAGAACCTTGGGCCAGGCAAATCTGTTTATCCGCAGTCGGTCACGATATATCAATAAACCACTCGCACAAACTCCTAACATGATTTCTACTCCTTCGGAGTCCTGGAAAATAGCAGTAAGAAACAACACATCAGTATCTCACTTATTTCCACTTTTCACTGGGGACAAGATTTATGCCACCACAACAGAACCTATCACCGACTAATTTAAATACGAAAAATACTGCGGCCTTTAAAAAGAACATTACCATTAAAAAGCAGCTATTGAACGATGCTATATTTCACTATGGAGATTTGGTGGCGTTGAATCTGCTTAGATTTATGGCACCAATACTGTACACAGCGAGGGACCAGCAGGTGACTGCGCTGAACCACCATATCAGCAGTGGCCGCAGTGGCCAACGACTGAGCAACAAGCACTGATCGATGGTCCTGTGGGCAGGAGTGCTCACACCTAGCACGACGACACACAGATGTTAATACGGATCCATGCTGTGTACGCGCACAGTTGGGCCACACTGTAACTGGGACAGGCTTGAGCTCCTTGCACATTTCATCTTCTGGTAATTCCCTGGAGACGTGTGACGCCTTAGGTCCTCGGGCATCGTCACAAACTCAGGAGATGCACGGTGTGTAGCGTGTCCCCATTAAACGTCCTACTCCACTGCAGTCAGGGCAAGAAGAACATCTGAGGTGGCCTCGAATGGGGTCAGGAGCAGGCAGGACTGCTCCAGCTGCAGACCCACACCTCGTCTCCTTGCTCGCTGGTGGGGCCAGTGATGCCCGTGACGCTGTGCTGAGGCCCTAGGTCCCTGACCCTGTCACTCTGCTCAGGCTGTCGCAGGTTTGAGTCACTCTGCTGCACAAGCAAAACAGAAAGGGAACAACCAGAGAGTCCAGACTGCAGATTCTGACTCGTTTACCTGGTGGGAAGGGACTCCCACCTCCTGTCTGTGCAGGGTACAAGACGCACATTTCCAGAATCCAAAATAAAGACACTGGTCCATCTCTGGGAAATGTTAAGTTGACCATCAGGATGTAATCGGTTTAAAGTGAAACCTCTTACCTTGCCACGGATCTCTCCATGAGAGATCAAATCGCTCTCCCAGAGTGGAACTGTGTCATGGCAGGATATTACTGTGTAACAGAATTAGAGGGGAACACAAAGACCACAGACTGCCTGCCACCTACCGAGGGCCTTGATTTGAAAGAGTGACGACCTGATGCTCACGAGTTGCTGGTACTCTCATCCTTGACAAGTGGCCCACCTGTCCCCCGACCGATCAGAGGTGACCACCTGCCCCGAGGCAGGCCCGGGGATGGCCTGCTTGAGTAACTGATCTCTGTGTCGCTGTTTTTTGCATACAGAATGTAAGTTTAAGGGCTCTGTCTTTGGCTGACAGAGGGAAAGGCCATTTAAAGCCTTGTCATTGTTATGTATTTTTAAGTCACTCCTCTGGGTCACTCAGCATAGGGAAACAGTGTCCTCGAACCCATGGGGCAGATGAGGAAGGCGATGTTACCTCCTTTCCTTGTGGCCTCCAACATGTGCTTCTCTGGGTCCCCAAATCAGCCCTTAGCAAGAGTGCTGAAGGAAGGTCCCCTCATCCTCCTGCCTGGGACTGTTTCATCTCTGTGATCTCAGGGCCACCCCAGGGCCCTCTGTCCAGCACGAACCAAGCCAACGCACGTGCCTGTCTGCCGAAAGACCGATGCAAGGGCGAATGCCACGCGAAATGGCAGGAGTAAGTGGGGTTTCCCATCGGATCAAAGTCTCTATTTCATTAATTGCATGGGAACCAAAAAATGGTATTTTCATACCAAATCTTCTGCCACAGGCCTCAGTACTTGGCTGTTTGGATAAACCTGTGGCCTTCCCAGACTTTCTTGGGGACAGGAGCACTTCCCGTCCAATACAGATACACGCTGGACTATCTCAGTCTGTCACAGTGGAAACACAGGGCCACTGCCCCCTGCGCTTGGAACCCCCATTGCAGCACTGCTACCCTTCAGTATTGCTTGGTTCGTGGGACACCTGAGAGGAATTTCTTTTTTATCTGCATTGCATAATCTTACTTGAAATAAATGGCTCTGACAAAGCCTAATAAGACTGACAGTAAGTGACACACGAGTAGAGTCATCCTTCCTAAGGAAAAAAATAATAAAGTATTCAGAGTACGTTTTCCAAAATGCAGAGCCGACATCTGCTATCGTGCTCCCAAGCTGCTGGTGTCACTGATCCTGGAGACCCAGCCGGTCTGCTGGCACAGCCGCCCAGGGCCGCCACCTCGTGCCACGAGCAGGAGGGTGAGCACTTAGGCTTCACCCAGAGCCGCGGAGTCCAAGACCGCAATTCAAGATGTTTAAATGGATCATAAAGCTGTGGGACTTTCCTACCAGCCGTAGAAGAGAAGCATCTCTTTTATAACCGGAAATTGGCTCTAATTTAATTCAGTAAATTTCCTCCTTGAAATGATGGAGCGTGGCCGCATGAGAAAATGGAGTCTATAACAGGAGCATTTGTTATACTTAATATTCAGATAAAACCCCTAACAGGCTGCAGTTGCACTTCCTTAATTCTCTTTCTCTTTAATTGGCATCATTTCAAATCATATTACTGAAAGAAAAAGCAGCCGTCTATTCCAACTCAATAGCTCCAGCAATGACAAGAGACTTTATTTTTACTGATAGAAACATGGATACATCCTGAGTTGCACTTCCCTAATTGTATGCCCTAATCCTTTATTGAGTGATTGATTGATTGATTTGTCTAGGCAGTAAATGGTTCAAAGTATATGATGTGACCCCAAAACAGCCTTAGATTTGCTCAAATTCTCATGCTACTTTCATTTTTCTTCTTGTCTCCTCATTGTTTAGCCACCTAGGTTAAAAACGCTAAGAGAAATAAAATAAAAGATCGCAGTGCCTGGATCATGTTTTTAATGTTGAAATCCTCCCTCTAACTTAAAGTTGGCAAAAATTACAAAACATCTTTGTTAGCTGAGTGTGAACCAAGCGAAGAGGCATAGTAATGAACTGGCGAGTAAACAAAGCTACACCTGCTGTAGTAATTACACACAAATGTCACCGCGCTCGACATCCAAGAGCCCAGCACAGCCCTGGCGGAAGCCACAGCCAAGTCGCAGAGACACTGCTGGCTCCCATGCCTTGCAGATCGGCCTCTCTGGTGGAAGAGGAGGCTCCCCCGACATCACCAATCCAACCTCGTGGGCTCAATGACCACTGACTTTCTGCCCAAACTCGCCGGGGGCAGGTTTGCTCCCCAAGGGGCAACCACAGGACAGCCTCACTTCCAACAGCCATAGAGCTGACGCATCCGGTCTCCCCCTCTCTGGGTGTCAGGCTGTTCAGATACTTGCCTGAGCGCAGTCAGCCGCAAGTCTCTTCACTTCCAGACCCTGAACCTGACTGTGTAAGACACCACTTGCCTGGAAGCCTGTAATCGCACATTCTTTGTGAGTCCCAGACTGTGAAACTGTCTATCAGAGGCTGAATCTGCATCCCCATAAAGGAGCAGTATTATCTTGTCAGCCAGCATCAGAAGAACCAACCCCTGAATTTTGAAGCGACCTTTGAACACTGCTGAAGTACCAGAATCCAACACTAGAATCCTAACAGATGTCATTTATTTTGCTGATAAAAGTTTTTACAAAAGCTTCTCCACACTACCACAGTGCTTTTGTTCACGGCTGTTTATGGAGCAGACAGGTGCATTCTCTCACTCCTGAGAGACGCAGCGATTCTAGCAAAAGCACGGCATGGGGTCCAAGCTGACCTCTCTTCCCTCACAGGGGACCCTCGACACAGCTCAACCCCTGCTTCCTTCAGCCCACAACACACCTCCAACCTTGCAGCCATTAGCAGTTAGCAACACTACACTTGGCCTGGAGGCTTAATTTTAGGTGGACTCTTAAAAAAATAACCTTATTTCAAAGTACTGTTTGTATGGCACAGCATTTAAACTTCAGACACAGAGTTATTTAAATGTAACATGAACTTATGACTGCCTGGTTAGGGTCCAGAACTGGGGCATGTACAGTAGCTGGCATGTAAAAGATGTGACACTTGGGGCCTCGACATGCAGCCAAGTTTAGGCAGTGAGACAGACAGGAAGGAGCCTGACGGTCCAGATGAAGAAGGGCGTATTTTGGAGAAAAGGCCAGACAGTACATGGTGGGAAAAAAGGGCACTTGGTGACCTCTGTAACCTGTAACCAGGAGGGCAGGTGAGCCAGGAGCCCGTTTGGTCAAGGGAAATTTTCAACAGAATCAACTGGCAATCTGAAGTTTTGCCTGCCATGGGCTTCACGGGTCCTAGATCAGGAGTAGCGTAAGTGTAAGGGTTTACATCTGGATGTCCCTCCAATGCCTCATGTGCTCATAGCGGGGCTGTGGGGTGGACTGCGGGGTGTGACAGTCATCAGTGGATATAGCCGAGGTGAAGGTGGGAGTAGCTGAGTCACTGGGGCGTGTCCTGGAAGGGTCTACTGCCCTCCTCCCTAACCTCTCCCTGCTTCCTGCCTGCCCTGCCGTGGACTGTTTCTCCTCTGTGCTGCCCCTCTGCTATGCTGCCCTACCTTGGAGCCAGTTGACCAGGGACTGAAACCTCTACAAACTGGGAACCAAAATAAATCTCTTCTTCTTTAACTTGTGGGTGTCGAGTGTTACGTCTCATAGAGGAGAGAGTGACTAAGACAGTCTCAGCCACAAAGACCAACCTTTGGTGAATGTCAGAGCAAAGTCGTTTTATCACAGAATAAGGCCTAAAAGGCAAACACAGACTGAATCCTCAAAGATTCTGTTTATGTTAATGGGTGTAAAAATTGCCAGCTTACAGAAATAATAACACTGAATTAAATAAAAGAATCTGGGGTTTGAAGAGGCATACCTTGGCATGATGTAAATCTACCCCATACATGGAGAGTTTTTTGGCGTTTTCCAAGAAATGCATTTCTGCTTCTGCTGGCGTCATTCCTCTGATTAGGAAAAAACAAAAAAGGGTCATAAGGTCACTTTCCCTGCTTATCACTTAGAATTAGAAATTAAAAAGCAATTAGCTGCTTTCACTTTGTCTGGTGGGGCTGCTTGGTTCTTTGCTATCTTATAAGAAAGCCCTCAGTGAGACAGGGGCAGACACAGGGTGAACACTGCTAATCAAAAATCAAAAACCTGAAGTGCTCCTCAAGTTGAATGTTTAAAACACCAACATAATACCAGAAGGGGAAATTCCACACTTGACCTCATGTGATGGGCAGCAGTGAAAGCACAGGAATTCTAAAAATACTGTGCAGCATTACCATCAGGCTGCATGCATTAAAAAGCACATGAAACAAATACATTTTGTGGTTAGATTTGGGTTCCCTTCTTCAAGATATTTTGTGGTTTACATGCAAATATTCCGAAGTCTGAAAAATCCCAAACTGAAATACTTGCTATGGTTTGCATCTAGATGTCCCCTCAAAGCCTCATGCTGTCATACGGGGAGGGCCTTCAGAGGCGGCTGAGTCCAGTGCTTGTGACTGGTTTGCTGTCTAGCCCTGGGATTGGTGGTGTGAGTGTGGCATTGCCCAGGGGCGGGGAGCCGGCACACAATATAAGGAGGTAACAAGGTGTGCATTTCCCTGTTTGCTCTTGTCGCCTTTGGTTTCTGCCATTGCCACGAATGGCTGCCCCTGTGCCACGCCACCCTGCCTCGGAGCCAGCTGATTATGGACTGAAACTTCCACAAACTCCATGACCGAGATGGCTGTGGAACAGTGTCCCCGCACCCCAGGATGCACAGGATAAAGTCACATGCTCGGCCTCGCCCACCCACCTGTGGCTCTTGTGCAGCTCGATCACCTTGTCCTCCAGCTCCTTTGTGTGGTTCGGGGCAAAGCGGAACTCGCTGACGTAATCACTCCCACACTCGTCTGGGTCGTAGTCCCCAAGCTCTGACTGGACAGTGTAGGAGCCCAGCAGGGCAAGGGTCACGAAGGAGCAGGGCAGCCGGCCCGACACGATGTCGTCACGCAGTTGTAGGCAGAGGTAGTACCTTCAGGACGAGGGCAGCGTGAGACACACGAGGAGAGACAGTTCGGTGTCACTGTGGGTGATGGTGTCTGTCCTGGGACATCTCTGGGACACATTCTCTAATATCTACCCATGCTGACACTGATTTCATCTACGACTGATCTAGGTACAAGGGGAAACTCCGAGGCTACAAAAAGATGTGTCGGGATGCCTAGACAAAGGCCATGTTCATAACAAAATAGGATTTTATCAGTAATGCACAGAGCCAAAGAATCTAAAGACATGTTTTCCTAACATTTTCCAATTCAACAGTGAAGAGTTCCCAACATATTCCCAATAAATAATTGGTTGGGGAAATTACATAAAATTGATGCTCTTAAATATACTTCTTAGGTCCCAAGTAGCCTTCAGGAGGTCTCGTTTCAGATCTAGGTGACAGGCTGCCCGTATAACCCAGCCGGACTTCAGGTAACGCCAGCTGTGCCTTCAAACTCTAGGATACCTTGCTGGAGTTGAACTCAGCTGAATACTAACTTGAAAGCACTATGACCTTAAAATCTGAGAATCTTGTCACTATAACAGAAGAAACATAAAGCATTTTTCATGTAATTTGGCTATCATTAACAGATGATTTCTATTCTTTGTTGTTTCGTCTTAAGATTTACAGATGTGATTTAACCAAATGCAAAAGACTTCACAGCTGAGGGTAAACACCATTAAGTTTTAATAACCCCCATCACCTACCTTTCCTGTAGGCTATGAACTATTATTCTGCTGAAAGGGATGACCTGGTAAAGCCTTAAAGTCCCTCCTAGTATAAGCAAAATCCACATAACCCATACATAGAAATTCTTAAACACTTAACAGGCTCTCCAAACACTATACACATAGATAGAAACCAAGCACTAAAGTTTCAAATCTAGGTATTATACACAGGCTCTACAACCACAAATTAGCCATCATTAAATAGTTCTTCAATACTGACTAAAAAATATCTTCATAGATACTTTATAATTCCCTCTGATTCACTGCAAGTATAAAAGAAATCTAAAACAGAAAAACTGTTAGCCTATTCCTAATATGTCTGGTGAAATGGTTTTTAACCGAAACGATGACTTAATCTGTTTTGAATAATTCTCCTTTGATACCGCCCCCTCCCCCCAGGAGGGTGTGAGGCTCCTGTAGAAAATTCTGTGCACCCAGAACAAAGTCATTTTATCTGGTCCTAAACTTATCAGCAAACAGAGTGCGAGACAGGGAGGGGTTCCACACAGCGTTTGGGGAACTCTAGGACTTGTGGAGAACCAAGGACAGGCTAAATGCTTGGGCCCTGGCCGGTCTCTGACTCTTGTGCTGCCGTCTATCTCCAAGGTGCTGAATTGGGAGGCGGGGTCTTTGGGCAGTGACGGGGTCAGGAGGGTCACCGCTTCACAAGTGAGGTCAGCGCCTGTGTAGAGGGGGCCAGAAAGAGACCCCTCACCCCTTCTACCACAGGAGGACACAGAAAGCAAGAAGTCAGGAGCCTGGCACCCAGCTGCAGACCCCTGCAGGTATACAACCCTGGCCTTGAGCTTCCAGCCTTGAAAACTGTAAGCAACAGATTTCCATTACTGATGAACCAGCCAGGCCATGATACGTGGTGATCGTAACCTCAACAGACCGAGCCCCCCAACACTGCTTCCTGGGAGCAGGGGGGTCCTTTTCACTCTCAGCTCGGCCACCAAACTGGAATTTCTTTATGCTAGAGTCTTTTCTTGACATCTTTCCAGAAAACAAAGTCATCACTTTCCTTGTACATACAGGGCAAAGAAAACAGACAGCTTTAGATGCATTTTCTTTGTATCTGTGTGTGTTTTTCAAATAGCTGTGAAGTATCAGGTTGGTTACATACAAAGCCTAAGCAGCTAAAGACATTTTCTCACTGTAAAACAGGAGCACTGAGAATGGCAGCAACACTGAAGGCTGAATCCCATCCAACTTTACTGCGGTGGGTGGATGACAGCACCTCATTTCTGCATGTTTCCCCGCCAGGGTCACGCAAACGGGAATATCAGGCTAGCACCAAAGATTCAGCTGTTAACAGACGGGGTTTGGCAAAACTTCTCATCAGATGTTCACACTCATCAGTTGCCTTTTCCTTGCCACGTGAGCATGGGTGATCATCAGGACACACGCAGCCGCCCACTCCTCCCTGCAGCCGCTGAGAGACTCGCGGCTCTCCCAGCGAGGCTGTCCTGCCCACCACCGCCATCAAATACCTGGTTATATCTTCAGATAGCTGGGAAGGGTCCGGTGGGTAAAATTTCACATTAAACGAAAAGTGCCAAGCACCGCCTGGAGGGAGAGGAAAACAAATTAGAGTTAAACCTTAGAAAACTCACTTAGGATTTTAACTGATTGCTGGAAGGACCCCAACTCCAAGCGCTAACACCCAAGCAATTCTGGTCACTCATGGAAAACAAGGGAGTCTTTGTTAAATGAAGTGGGTAGATCAGTTCGAAACCTCTTCTAATTTCTAATCTTGTCCTCAATCAAATCCTTTGCTGGCACTTTTAACTAGCAAGGCAATTAACCAAACTTCCTCCCATTCTCAGGATCAAAGATAAGCCTCTGGAAGAAGGAAAAAAAAGTAAATGATATGGATAATCCTCCATCAGATAAGTCTGGAACTGACTGGATTTATTGCTATGAATTTCTGGGTAGCTCACATAACAACAGTACAGACATAATTCCCATTTTCTTTGTCCTCTCTGCTTTGTTATTATAGGTCAAGTTCCATTATAATAAATGTCAAGGGACCAGCCGACACGGTTTTATTTTATGGGAAAGGTTTGTTGCAGTGAATAATGCTTTAATAACGGGGCTCCTCTGCTGGCTGCTGAAAAGTCTTTGTTCGCTTAGGGAACTTTTAGACGTGGTAGACACTGGACCTATTTCCTGTGTGTTACCCGATTCTGTGCCTGTTTAGCCCATGATCGGATGGACCTTCTTTAACTGTGGCATCTGTTTAACATTGCTGCAGCAGTGAAAAGGTCAGCCAGATGCGGGTTCTCAGATGCCAACTCTGCCCTGTTCATGCTTTTCTGCAGACAGCCTTACCCAGCTCCACGGTTCATGACCGCTACCTCTGCTGGTGATGATTTATCAACGTACACATGAAAATTGCCTCCTTTTGTACACTTATTATCTTTGTGATCCCTCTTTTAATTTATGTGTCTTGTTCTTTCCTTTGGCTTTTAAATGCAGTAGTTTATCAAGATGTGGGAAGTCCTTCTCTGTGGCACTCTTAGGGTTGGCTTTACCCCACAGGCACACCGGAAGTTCCTCTGCCCCAGGCCTGTCTGTGCTCTGAATGACATCATGGAAAGCTCATCCCAGGCCTCCCTGCTTCTATCCTAGAAGCCTTCCAATCATGCCAAGGGCTTGCTGTCATGTCTGTGCCCTGACACGACACTCTGTATGCCTCAGTGATCTCCTAAGACATCCATACGTACCCTCCCCATGAAATGACTTCTGTAAACTCCACTTTCTCCATGAGCCCTGCAGTGTTCAACGTATCAGCTCATTTCCTGCGCTGTTCTCTTCCGCACATAACACTGAGCTCCACCAGTTTCCTACATTTCTGGCCTAAATCTAGGTACTCCTTCCAGGTTATTCCTAACGCTGTCTTGCGTATCCCACTGAAGGTTCCACGTACCGAGTATCTTACTCAAGTGGCCCCATAAGGGATTTAGCACAGGACTATATATTATTGGCTATTTAATATCATTTTTAAGTAAGTATCACCGGAATATAAGCTGAAAGAATTCTAAGACATAAAACCTTTGTCCACCAAATATAGGTCTAGCGGTTGTTTTTTCCACCGTTCTCCAAAAAGTCCTTATGTCGTTCTAAAAATAGTCTGATTTGCTTTCACTTTCCTATTGATTCCTTGCTCACTTTCCACTGAAATAGATCCCTTCAGTGTGCGCCAATAATAAGGCTCATAATGAGAGCTGGCTTCTCCCCTAAGCAAGTGGAATTAAAAATAATGGATTAGTTATGGGAAATGGATTTACTGCTCTTTTGTAATTTTCATCCACTTCAAAGTATGCCTTGATTCCAGTGAATCATCTGGCAATGTAATTAAACAATCTTATAATAAACTCAGGGTGAAAATCCTCAGTTGGAAACAAGTAATGAAAATATGAGTAACGTATTTCAATGCAAAAATCCTCACTCTAGAAAAATAGTTGCAAACTACAATGGGTCTAAGAAACATCTGGAGTGCATGTGAAAAATGCTGGTTCCTAGGCTCCCCCTCAAAGATTTTTAGTCCTCAGGACCAGAATATGGTACAGACTCGTGGTTTAATAAGTTCCCTTGTGGTTCTAACACAGCAGGGCTTTAGAACCACAGTGAAAATCACTATGACGAAGAACTCAACATCCTTAAGGTTACAAACTGAAAACTAACTACAAGGTGTTTCAGGACATTATTTTGAAACAACAGTGAAGTTTACAGAAACTACAATACAACCAACATCCTAACCAAGGTCAGTGAAGCTGAATGCAGTTGTATACACTTGAAATTCCAGCACCCTGGGAGGCTGAGGCAAGAGGACTACACATTTGAGCCTAGCCTGGGAAACTTAAGAGGGACCCTGTCTTAAAATAGGAAATTTTTAAAAAGGGATGGGGAATGCAGTTAGCTCACTGTGAAGGCCTGGGCTCAATTCCCTGTACTGGCGGGGGGGGGGGACCCAAAACAAAACAAAACAAAACAAAAACCTTTCAGTGAAATGAGGCATAAAACCAAAATTTAATGAACAGGCAGCTTCAAGCTTGAGTTTCCAGTTGAGAAGAGAACAGAGACAAATCATCTGGGAGAATGTGCTCGAGTGTGAGCTAGCTACAACCTTCCTCATCACCTCCCCCAAGGGTCTGTCAGTTTCCTTTATGTGACAGCCACATACACTGCCTGACTGGCAGGATGGACGCATCCTGTAAGTCTCACACTTTCTGGTCCTTTAGTTTTTCTCTCTGTTATGTGTTGTGTCTGGATGTCCCCCCAAAGCCTCATGCAGTCATGGAGGGGGGCTTCTAGAATTTGTGAATGACTTATGGTCCAATGCTGGGATTGTGGGTGTGAGCACCACACCCAAGTGGGTGTGGCTTACATACAATATAAGGGACCCCTTTTGCTCTTGTTGCTTGTGCTGTTTTCCACCACAATGAACTGTTGCCCTCTGCCATGAGCCACTCTGCCTTGGAGTCAGTCAGGTATGGAATGAAAACTCCACAAGCTGTGAGCTAAATCAACCTTTCCTTCCCTAATTTTGGGTGTTGGATATTTTGTCCCAACAATGAGAGAAAAGTAACCAAGACGCTCTCTGACGATGGAGGGAAAATTGCATATATTTAGCAGGTCTGCTTTTTGTGACTCCGTGAAAAGATGGGTAGAGCATATTCATCACTTTATTATTTTTTTATTAAGATTCCTTGGAATGAGAAAAAACACTTTTCATCTATTTATCACAACTGTGGCCATTCCTGCTTTCAATCTCAACTACAAACTAATTCATTATCAAGTTTCTAGTTAGTAGATATCTCAAATTTCTCAAGAAAATATGAACGTGATGCTATTTGTATAAATAATCAGCAAAGTCTTTAGTATGTAGAAATATAGTGATTAAGGTGGTGTTATCTCATGTTAAACCATTTCAAACTGCTTACTAGCAGTTATAATTTATTAATACTTAAGGTATTAAGTATTAATACCTTAAGTATTAATACTTGTATTTCTGATATCTCATAACTTATACAGGTACTAAGAAGTATTTGTTCTTTCTTAATAGTAAACTATTTGAAAACTTGAATGGGAATGATGCTCATTAATACACTGGTCTTAACTTTATCCTGCAAAAAGAGTTAGGTGTTCAGGAGAATTAATCTAGATTTTATTGGCAAAAATATAAATTAAAACATACGCAGCTATTCAAGATTATACATACATGTGATGAGGGGTTAGAGAGAAGTATAAAAAATAAAAACAGAAGCTTCCTCCTCAGCCCCCTATTGCATGCCCCATCTGGAGGGGATTACTGCTAGTTTTTTCATGCTCCCCCCAAGTTTTCCATGCAACTATGTACACATAACTTTTTAAAAACATATGCGATAGACATTATTTTGCAACCTGATTTTCACAAGAGCTAAGCCCTATTTCTATGGATTTTCAAAGACTGATTTCATCATTTCGTTACAAACAGATATTTAGGTGCCTTCTAGTTTTCTGCTCTTGAAAACAGTTTTATAAATGAGCTTTCATGTACATAAACACATGCAGATTTTTTTCCTTTAATACATATGCTGAGTAAATTTCTTCAAGTAAAACTAAAGGTCAAACAGCAAGTACAATTTAATAAATACTACAAACTGCCCTCTTCATGGTTTGCAACAATTTATACTTCTGTTAATTGTGCTCATACTTGCCAGTGAAATTTATTATTAAATTTGTTAAACTTTTTAAATCTTTGCTAATCCAAATAGGTCAGAAATGATCTAATGTCCTTTCCTCCCTTCCTTCTTAACTTTCTTTCTTCCTTTTTCCTTTATTTCTTTGTGATTCTAGAGATGTTTTGTTTTTTTTCTACCTGTTCCTTTCTTCAATCTTTTTCTTTTTACTTCTCCACCCTCCTCCTTTTTTCCCTTTTTCTCTTTCTTTTCCTTACCAGGTGGAGACTGAACCCAGAGCCCCCAGCACATAAGGCAACTGCTCTACAACTGAGCCATAACACAGCCCACGATGTTTCCTTTTAACTTGCATTTAATGACTAGCTGTCTTAACTTGCTTAATACTTTTTAGCTACTTTTTGTGTGTGTGTGACAGGGTCTCACTGTACAGCTCAGGCTAGCTTTGAATTTAGTATGTAGCTCAGGTTTGCAGTGACCCTACTGCCTCAGCCTCCTAAGTGCTGGGGCTACAGGTGTGTGCCACCATGCCCAGCTTTCTTAGCTATTTTTATTCCAATTTTTGAGACGTTCATGGAATTTCTATCTGTCCCTTAGGAAACATACATTTCTTTACTTACCTGCAAGGACCAAGAAAAGAAACAATAACTTTAGTCTTATTTGTTATTCCATTTTTTATAACTATCACGTGGCTACTACTTCTTGGTTGGCTTTCATATATTTGTGACAGTTAGGTTTAACATAATACGGAGTTTGGAACTTCAAATGATTAACTAACAACTGGCACGTCACTTAGGACACACTTCACATTGACGCAGGGACAAAGGACTAGTCAGGTGTCAAGGTCATTTTAATTTCTCAGCTGTGACGACAGAAAACGGACCCTGACTGAGCTGGACCGACACGCCCAATCAGACATGAGCCTGGATTCTGTCTTTTGGAAACAATTCACATCAACCACTTGGATGTGGTTATAACCTTGCTCTCTAAAAATCTTCACCTTATGTAATAAAATAATCTGGAAGAACTTACTTCGAATCTGTTTTTTAATTTCCTTAGCAGGGTCCAGCCAATTCTGAAAAGGAAATGACATTCTGAATTTGAATCAGAGAAGAATAAAAATGGCTTAATGGTTAGAATTTGACAGGACCTAGAGGCTCCCAGGAGGTCGATCGCAGGAGGTCTCCCCGTCACGGTCGTCCCCCACTGGTGGCTCCCAGCCAGGCCCCCCGACATGGACCCGGTGAGAAGAGGCACGCACAGACAGTTCCTGTCTCCCAGAATTCTTTTTACTTTTTTTCTTTTTCTTTCAGCCACTGCTTTAGGGATGTGAGCTAACGTGGAAGCAAAAGGGAAATGACAGAAGCCTCTACGTTCAGACAAATGACTAGAATAAGGATCTGTGCAACCGGACACGTGGTTTTAGCCATTCATTTCAATGTGACTGATGTTCGTGATCACAGATCGACAGGCGTCTACCTGAGAATTTCCTAATGAGCAGAATGTCTGCTTGAGTTTTGATAGTTGCCTCAATGGGCAAATTTGATGTGTAATAATGAAATTAGACATTTCCCGTAACTTCATAAGCACACCACCAAAAACAGTAACATCCATGAACAAAACTTTCACAACTGTGTTCTGCATTCATACAATAGATGCAGTTCCCCTTCTTTATTCCCCCAGGCAGTTGCGGGGTAAGCTGAGGTAGAAGGTGTGGTCTGGGTGGACGGGGCTACAGAGGCACTGCCTTGCACGCTGGACACCGACAGAAGGCTTTGGACAGGAATGAGGCTGGCAAACACCTGACTGGCGAGGAAGGGAAAGTGTAAGACGAGTTAAGTCTAGGACAGGGGTCCGAAAGCGAGCATCCCGGGGGGCTGTGTCACAACTCTGGCATCTTCTTAGAGTTTTGGGCAAGGGCAGCGAGCAGCAGGGAGGGACTGAAGTCCCGGTGTGGCCTGAAGGGCGGAGGGGACAGCAGGACAGCTGCCCCGTCCTGTCCGCATCCTCCCCACGCACGGCCTCTGCAGCTCACCTTCTGGTTCTCCGCGTCACGATACGTGAGGCCGAAGTAGTCCTTCTCCAGCAGGTTCAGGTGCTCACACACTTTGTCAAATAGCACTTGTCCTCTGGAGCGTTTCTAAGGAAACAGAACGGGGAAAGAGTCACGGAGAAGCCCCCGACGGCCGGGGACGCGCCTGGGAGAAACTCATTGCTGCTGGCTGCGGCAGCTCAGAAGTGAGGAGAGCCAGGCGCTTCATCATCTCACAGCGAGCACAAAGGCTCACACACGGGGTTCCCAGGGTGCAAGGGCCTCGCCCCACCATCAGCCAGTGACACCAGAGGTCAGCAGTGCTGCTGAGCTGAGCGAGTGACACGGACAACTCCTGAACCGAAGCAGCTGGGAAAACAACGCGATGCTTGGAAGTCTCGACTCTTTTGCAAACTAGAAAAATCCTGACGCTAAAAAGGGACCATGAAGGGAGACAACAGCCCTGGTTCTGGACGCCTTCCCTCAGGTCCCCGAGTTGTAAGATTCTGAGCCCGAGGAAAGGACACCCCGGCTTTGTCACAGGCAGACCCCGGCTTACAACTTCCCACGCCTGGCTTTACCCGGAAACTCCAAGTGTCATTTTCTAAAACCCATTAAACTAACTTCATCTGGGTATTGGTGGTTTTGCCATGGATTTCAGTCCTGTGTTACAGTTTTCACATTTCTCTTAATCTTTGAGAACAAATAATTTTTTCCCCCAGAACCTTCATACTCTATCCCCAGCCCTTTTTTTGTTTTACTTTTGACACAAGGTCTTGTTGAGTCACTAAATTGCCCAGGATGGGCTCAAACTTGCAATCTTCCTGCCTCAGTCTCCCAGAATGTGCCAGAACAAACATTTCCTACCTAACAAACACACTTCTTAAACATAACAAGCATGAAATTTAATGGTTTTAATTATGCTATCAGCATAAAATACAGACGCATACACTATATTTTGGATCATCAAGCGGCCACCTGGAGAAAGGGGAACAGGTACTCATCTGGGGGAAAAAAATCCATCAGCTTAAATTATTTTGATCCATGTTACCATAGTTTCCAGCAATGCCTCGAAGTTCTTTAAACATGACTTTGAAGTCTGCCATGGATTAACTGGCAACAATGAAGCTAAACTAGTTTTTTGTTTGGGTGGCAGTAATATTTTATGTCTAATACATTAGGCATATTTGTCTTTAAGATTTAATGTATTAACAATGAGACACATGAAAATTGACAACTACGCCTGGGCCAAAATAAGCTCTCAAAGGAGCTGTGGGTGGCAGGCTTTGCTGTGCTACTGTAATTATGCTGAGACTTAATTACCCCGCCTATTCAGGCATGATTGTTTAGGGAGAAAAAGGTAAATTTATGACAGTAAAGTTGAAATTGCAGTCAGCTTAATAATCAATGACGGGTTGCAAAAAATATCACTTCCAGAAAGTAGGAAAATCAATTACTCTTCAGCAAAACTACAGTGCATTGCTCATCGCATGTGAATAAATGCTGCAACAATGCAAGGCCGCTTGCTGGTTTAAACATTTCTAAGCAACAGTGTATCACTGCTGCATAATGGGTGACAATCATAAAGTCTTCGCGAGCCAGCGGCTCTGCCAACGCTGCCATCGGTGTTATTTCTAGCTTACAGTTAACAGCAGGGGTGCGGAGAAGCTAGATGAAGGGCTCAGAATCAGATGAAACCTGGGCTTGGACTCTTCAGTGTCTCCGACAGCTCCACACAGCTGTGATCTCTCTGTGCCGTGGGCGCGGCGTCAGCCCTGGCCCTCCGGGGGCGCCCACCGCACGATCCATGAACGTCAGTCACTATTCTAACCCAGTGGTTGGAGAAAGGAGGAGGCAGTGAGTTCACTTTCCCTGTGTCTCGCAGTGGGATTTTTATCACTGACAGGTGTCTCTTAGAATAGATTGCATCTTTCTTGTATATCTGAGCACATTATGAGCAGTACAGTTTGTTAACGCAATCGCCTACTGGTCCACTGCTCACCCTGGAGATAGTTCTCCTGGGCTCAGGTATTCCTGCTGGGCTCCTGCTGTAGATGGTTATAGGGACGGGAAACGATGATAGTCTCGCCTGTAAATGTCCACACAGCTATTCCCTAGCAGGGCGATTTTAGAAAAGGTCACACAGTCACTTTGGTTTCCATTTCCTCATCTTTGAAAAAGGATGTGAGACTACGGGGCAAACTGACTGCGCGCGGAGGCTCTAACTGCACACCTGCTTTGGTGGGTGACAGACTACTGAGGGATCACTGTGCTCCCTCCTCGTGGCCCATCCAGGACTTTGGAACCCTCTCCTGCACATCTGGATGAGAAAGATGTTGCCAATGGATGCGTTTGGGATACGGCCTGAACCTATTTTTTCAGCCTCAGACCAAATCCCCTCCCGGAATCCCTTCCTGATTTAAAAAAAAAATTCTCGATTCTTCTAATTTAGATGACTTTTTTCCCTAGCACATTACTCAACGTTTCAAGCCAACATTCCTACATCTACGTGCACCTGGAGATGATAACCTTTAGTAAGTGACCAAAGCTCAACAATCAGCCTGGAAGTTTTGGAGGGAGCACATTAAATATAGGGTTCTCAAAGACATGTTGTTCATTATGTGATCAAATCTCACTGCCACTGGCCATAGGGACATAGAGTTATTGTGAGTCAAAAACTGAGTAGCTTTTAAAAACATTCATAGGAGTATTCTAAACAAATGGAGAAA
>RJWM01037580.1:0-17331 GCA_004363535.1 Dasyprocta punctata | reverse complement strand
TCTTATTTCAGTCTTATAATAAGGCTGGTAAGTAGGTATTTGCTCTAATCCACAAAGCAGGAGACTGAAACTCAAATAAATGGATAGCATGCACACACCGTATGCCAAAAAGATTAAGAAATAGGCTTTGAAAACATGTCTATGTGACTTCAAAGATTTTACTTTTCTTGTTTGACCACATTTCCTTTCTTATGAAATATGATTTACAGTATAATTGTTAGATATATCAATGCTTATTATAAAAGGCTTTCTGGTCTCATGACTCCTTGTTTATCTGTCCTGTAAACAAAATGGGAAATGTATACATGACAAATTTTTTATTCTTTTTTTTAACAGTATGGTTATATAACCTGATGCTTCATTGTTTTTAATGAAGAGAGTTTTGCACTATATCTCTCATTTAAAATTTATCTGTTCTGCACTTAAGTTGGTTCCTCTGTCAACATTCATATTGAGTTAGAAAAAAGAGACAGCAGCGTATGAAATGTTACTGGTGAATATGAATGCAAAACTCTACCTAGAAATAGTGTGGAACAGATAAAGATATCCTGCCCTAAGAGTCAATAATATTTGTGTGTAATACAAATTCTAATGTCAATTATAGAAGTTAATGTTATTTCAAATTTTAAAATACTTTTTAATATTTGTAAAATAAATATTTTGAGTAACATTTAAAAAAATTTCTTAGACATCCAAAGTTCCGTGCATTTAATAAAATGATCAGCTGGTGGACACTGGCCCCTTGTTTACTTCAATCAAAAGACCATTCTGATATTTCTTCTTACACTGTAAATTCTACTGCCTAAGGTATTAAAATAACTGTTCTACTAATCTCCAAGATTTTCTCAGCTGTCAAATTTTGTGAGATGTTTACTATACTTAAGGTCAAGAAAAAATAATACTAGAAATATCTTGAATAAAAATGTACCTGCAATAATATATAGACAAGAACTGATACAATGACTTCTACTACCATGCAATGAGTACCTACTGGATGCCACACTTTTTATGCATGTTAAATCCTGTGTGCAATCTCAAAAGTAGGGGTCCTTATTTGGATTTTCAGGACAAGAGCAAGGAGGCCTAGAGAAATTGCTTGCTTTGCCCAAGGTCAGGTAGGTACATATTGGTGGAAATATAGCAGGACTATACATTTTCCAACATGTTTCACTGCCTCTCACATTTCATCCAAAATAAGCAGAGAATTAATTGGGAAGAAAGAGTTTCTGAAGACTTTCAAGAGATATAAAAATGTTTGCCTAAAATGCAGCAATGGTATTAAGTGAGGTCTGACGTGTAAAACAACACATTCCACGGAACTTTACCCAGTTGCCCATGTTGTCAAGATACTGCAGTCCAGTGAGAGGCCCTACAAGCCCAGGATGAGAGAGACCTGAGATTCCTTGGGGTTTGCAGACCCCATCTGTAAATCTGGCTCATTCCTTTATTGGACTAAGGTTAAATGTAATTGTGACATTTTATTAGAAAAGAAATCATTTTGTTACTGAACAACAATCCACGAAAGAAGAGGTATTCTTAAAGGATTTACCTATTACTAAATATACAACAGCTTCACAAAGTTTTATGTTGAATTCATTTCCATTTATTTCTCTTATTGGTCAACAATGTAATATTTTATGAAATATTATTTTGAAAAGATTTTAACAAGAAATTTCATTTAAAGATCATCAAAACTTGATGTTTTTTTGGCAGAGTCTCTAATGGTATCGCCTTCTACTTTATAATTTTACAACACATTATTACTTTAGCATTGAAAAAAATTTAACTTGCTACTCTTCACCACTGCCTAATTAGTGGTGCTGTGCTACTCATAACTAAATCAGCTTCCCTTTAATTTTGGCTGTGAAAGTACAGAATCTCAGTTTATGATCCAGTAGTGGTTAGAGTTGGCATTTCCATGTAGTAGTAACCTTATCACTGGTTGTAATCTGTTTGCTCATTTTTAACAATATTATCTTTCTTTTAATTGCTTTATTCCTTACCTGTTACATTTTTTGCATCTCAGATAGTGTCTTAGTTACTTTTCTCATCACAGACAAAATGCCCAACACCCAAATTTAAATGAGGAAAAATTTATTTTGGCTCACAATCTGTAGAGATTTTAATCCATAGTTGACTGACTCCATGGCAGGGTGTCAAGGCAGAGGGGCATCACAGTGGAGAAATGCTTCATGGCATGACAGGCAGAAGGCAGCAGCAGCAGTCTGCTTTCTTTCTGTTGGTTTATATTCCTTTCAGGTTACAAATCTATTAATTGGTGCCACCCATACCTAATGTGGGCTTCCACTATCCACACCCTTAATCCACAGTCATACACCCTAATTTGATTGCCTTTAAAATTTCTCATCTATGATCACCTGAGGGTTTGGGGGAGGGGTGACTCTAGATACAAGCCATAACAGAAAGCCAGTCCAATTCTTTGATTTTGAGGAAGGATAGGTCTAACTAATAAAAAGTAATAAACTTGAAGAGAAATGGTGAATTTCTGTTGATTTATCTATGTTCCTTCTGCACATCCTCTTTGTGACAAAACCAGACAGTGCAGAGTATGTGCAATTAAGTATTAAATGGAGGAAAGAAAGCACCCTTAACTGAATGACTGCCACCTGAAAATCTTAAAGGGGAACCTGACTCCAGTGGTTATGAAGGAGTTCCAATTTTCTAGAGAAATCATTACTCAGAATAGAAATACTCTAAAGCTTTGCGTGAATCAAGTAAATAGCATTGAAATACTCCAAGTCTGATTTTTTAAATCATTTTCATGTATGCCTTAGCATCCAGGTGTTAAAAATAAACTTGTAACTATTTTTAGAAACTTACTTGATTGCTCTAAGTTTATTTTAATACCAATGATATGTTGGTGGAGCCAAAAATATTCTGTTTATCCAACAGGATGAGTGTCAGACTGCTTCTTTCAGCACTTGGTGTCTGTGTCCTCTGCAGGATCATATGCACGAACAGATGCTCCAGTGCTACGCAGATGGAAGCCACTTAACATCCTATGAGTCTTATATAACTGCTACTGACATCTTTTAAATGTAGACCTGTAACTCTATGCCAAAACAGGATTGTTACCAAAATTAATAAACACACTGCATGATAAGTTTAATAAATAATTTTACTTTGAGAACAGATGCTATTTCTGTATCATGAAAATAATGCAGACCTTACATATATTTGTATGATACACAAACGATATATAAAGTGACACATTTCCTCTCCATTCAATTAAGGAAAATAGCATGGCAGAAACAAGGCAGTGCACATTGGCTTTAACCATTAATGAAGATGGCCTCAACTCACCAATAAAAAGGAACAGACAGAGTGGATCCGGAGGCAGGATCCATCAATATGCTTTACACAAGAAACACATTAAACTCAAAAGGGGGTTCATAGACTGAAAGTCAAAGGAAAGAGAACAATGCTCTATGTGACAGGGAACCAGAAAGAAGTGGGGGTAGCTTACCCATTAGCTGCATAGTGGACAAAAAAGATATGGCATTTTTATACAATGGAAAGCTACTCAGCTATAAAGAAAGATAACCTCGAGGCCATTGTAGGTAAATGGATGCAACTTAAGACCATGTTCATGGATGAAACAATCCAGAGTCACATGGGTGAACATCATGTTGTCTCCCTAGTACAAAAAACTAAAGGAGTTAGTAGGATTCAAAATACACAATACATATTATAAAAATGAAAGAGGAAGAAGTGTCTAAAAAGGGAAAGCATTCATAATTTGAATCCCATACTGTTTCCAGTGTTCTGTTTAGTTTGGTTCTATCCTATTTTGGTTTTTCTGTTCGGATTGGTTCTATCCTATTTTGGTTTGTCTAATTTTATTATATTTGATGGCATGAACAGCTGTTTCAACGATAACAAAATACATTAGGGTAGCCCTCTATTGTTTTGGAGCCCTCTATTGCTTTCATTGTTTCATTTTGAGTGATTTTATTCTGTTTGCTTGATTGTATTACGACTGATGATATAGGCAACTACTTAGAAGATAACAAGAGACATTATGGAAACCAGTGTGGTTCTATTTTTTGGAAGTCCTATATTGCTTCAATTGTTTTGTTTCTATTGGTTTTATTCTATACTATTTTGTTCAATTTTATTATGCCTGATGGTAAAAGCAGTTATTTTGAAGATAACAAGAGGTATTACAAGGGGAAAGGAGGAAAGAAGGAAGGAAAAAGGAAAAAGACATAAATTAGTATATATGTATACATATGATAGCTAAAATGACTACACTACTAAATGTATTAGTTATTGAAAAAGAAGAGTTAATACTTATATGATTAGATCAATTTTGCATATCTATATCTAAACAACCCTTTTGAAGGTAACAATATGCAATATTACAACCATTGTCAAATTCCTATCATCTCATTTTGTAAACCTATAATGTTATTATATTGGATTTGTTGTTGTTTGTCTCTTTTGCTTTTGGTTTTTTTTTTCTGTGTCTTTTTTCTCTTAAATAAAAAAAATTTTGAAAAACTTTTTAAAAAGGTGACACAAACATTAAACTTTTTAAATGAAATTTTTAGAACATCTAGATGCCATCTAAGATCTAGCACAAGAAATTGTGCTGTGCTAAAAATTGCTGATGGCTTCATGTAAATATTATTTAGGTTTCCCTGAAAAGCCAAATTATCATCATATTACAGACAAGATATTTCTGGTATATTTCTATGTAAAACTATCCTTTGTTTCTGTGCTAGCTAAAGCTATAATCAAGTCTTTAACATAGATAAATCACATGATTTGAAATTGTGTATAACGTGTCTTGATACATGATTTATAAATTTGCATTAGTTATAGTTGAGTGTAACACACTGCAGCATCTCATACTATTAACTGACTTTAAAGAAAAATATAACCCGCTTATATGACTTCCTTAAATGTAAGTAGTATTTCTTCTTAATTAGACTATTAATCATGTGGGGGGGGCTAGTATTTTATGATGTTTGACACTTTTGCATTATGGGTTCAGGGAGGGACTCCCTATCCCAGAGTTTGATATCAAACAACTTACCTTCAAGCCTAACTTTGTTAGACAAACCAACTGATATGGTTTAGATTGATTTTAATGTGCTCCCCAAAGTCTCATGTATTGGAAGGGAGGTCCCTAGTATGGCCAGGCTGAGAGACGGTGTTTCCTTTGAGAAGTATACCTAGTGGAAAGTCATTAGGTTACTGAGGAGCAACTCTTCAAAGGATTATGGTAGCTCTGTGGTACTTCTCAGCTCTCCCTAGAGTAAGCTGTTATGAGAGCAAACCTCATCCCTGAACCTGTCTCTTGCTTCCTATTTTGAGATACCTCTTTTTTTAAAAAAAAATACACGCATATGGCACTGTAACAGTATTCATTATGAGGCACTTACTAGGCATAGAGTCAATGGAGCTGAATGATCTTGGACTTCCGACCAAAATTATGAGACCAAAAACAGTCTTTACTTTGTAAAATTAACCTGTCTCAGGAATTTTGTTATAGTAACAAAAATGGATTAATACTCCAAGCAACGTCAAACTCATATCCCCACCCACATCCTTTTAGCAGGCTCATGCAGCCCAACACACTGTCACCCTACCCTAAATCACTTCAGGGCCAGCTACCAGGCAACCAAAGAATAATCCTATAGCCCATATTCCACTGAGATTTTTTACATAATGTAGTCCTAAATTGGTCATCTTGCTTACTTGTCTGGCCCATTCTTTCCCATGGACACACACCCTATTCGTGGTTTCCCCTCATTCCTTGTGCCTTTTAAGTGAGCCTGAAGCTGCCCATGTGACATGGAGTACTATGCCATAACACTTCTAAAAAAAAAACTATGCAGCAAGCTATCTTTCTAATAGCAATCATCTTCTTATTGATAACCTCTCTATAATTAAGCAAAAACAAAATCTCAGAACATTTAAAATCACTAACCACTATTTCTTTCAATAGACTCCAGTTCTATCTCATTTCCATGAACTGGAAATTTTAATAAAATCCTCATGAAGGTTTCTTAAATGCTAAAATACTTAGATTCTAATTTGGGTTCTGAAACCTATTTGTTAAAGAAAATTAAACACTTTGGCAATATTTTAATTGTATATATGCTTGTGTATTTTCTTTTTAGAAAACAACTGATTTCTGCATGAAGGAGAGTTCTTCACAAGTTGTCCAGCACAAAATATTTTTCCAAATGTATATCGTTTGCCCAAACAAAGTCTTTAACAGATAATGTAAATGAACATTGTCATGCAAGAAATATAAACACAACGATAGTTCTTGTTACCCTAACGCTGCTATCTGCTAGCAAATTCTTCAACATCTCTTCAAAGAAAAGTTTAAAACCTAGATTTAAAAATAACAAAGTGCTAAACAGGAAAGGTTTACATACAAATTTCAGCTAATGAAAATGTTAAAATTATGATGAAATTATTAAATTACCAATTTACAATCCACATAACTATTTCAGGCAAGGCACGTAAAAAACGATTAGATTAAAATGGTGCACGTGTGTGTAGATATGTGTGTGCATGAAAGGCACTCTGATATAATTGATAAGCTTCATCAAAAAACTCAGACATCTAAAATGAAATCTACCAGGTATCACTTCAAACAAGTGGTCCAACTTAAATTATTAATATTATGACAGCCTATATATGCTGTTCCTGGTATGAACTAATTCAAAAGTACCTCCTATGAAGCAAGCAGTTGTGTGAAGGACATTTACCTTAAACATAATCAAGTGTTTGGAAATGATTTTCTGTTTAAAAACTAAGGCTGATAGATTTGAATACTATGTGACATTACTATCACATAGATGTCCAAAATGTGGGACATTCTACCATAACCTTTGTTTCTTCAAAAGGTGATGTCATTTAACATAATTTTAAAAGAAGAGTTTCAGAATAACAGACTTTAAGACTAACTTTATTTTGATTTTGGTTTTTGAGACAAAGTTTCATTATGCAGTTCATGCTGACCTTGAATTCACCCTGTAACCCAAGCTGGTTCTGAACTTCAAGTGAAGCTCCTGACTCAGTCTCCTAGTGCTGGGATTACAAGATATACCACCACACTCAGCAAGGCCAACTTTTACTAAATTTATGATATTGCAAACTCTTGTGGTCTAAGTATGTTCCTCCTGAATTCATACATTGGAAACTTCATCTCCGATGCAACAGTATTTGGGTGTGGTTCACTTCAAAAGGTATTTTAGTCCTCCAAACCTATAAATGGATTATGGCATTGTAGAAGGAACTCGCAGGACTGGGTTTCCTCTCTTCTGTTCTTCCACCCTATGAGGACACTGTTCATTCTTTCTTTTGCCAGCTCGTCTTTCACCATGTGAAGTGGCAGCAGGAAGGTCCTTACCACACATTAGGTGTTATCACATTTGTCTTAGACTTCTTGGCTTGTATCACTGTCAGAAATAATTTTTTTTTAGCTGGGCATGGGGATGCACGCCTTTAATCCCAGCACTTGGGAAGCTGGGGTAGGAGGAGCGTTGTGAGTTCAAGACCAGCTTGGGCTACAATGTGAGTGCAAGGCTGGCCTGAACTACATAGTGCAATCCTGTTTCAAAAACCTAGGGCCAGGAGTTTGGCTCAGCGGCTTATGCACCTGCCTGACAAGCATGAGGTTGTGAGTTCAATCCCCAGTGCCACAAAAAAATAAATAAATAAACAAAAGAAATAATTTGATTTTCCTTTTAAATTATCCAGTCTCAGGTGTTTTGTTATGTCAGCACAAGTGGACTAAAACAGAAACTCTCAATTCTTTACACTTTGTTGTGGTCCTATAACTGATTAAAATATATATATATATATATTAATTGAAAATTAATCTAAGTACCTTGATTAGATTTCAGTTTGAGAAATAAATCAAAGACAATAGAGAAAATTTATGCAGCAGATATTTGGTTATATAATTGTAAATTTTCTTAGTTGAGATAATTATACATCAAATATATCTTTGATTATGGGGAGAAAGCTATTTTCCTTAGGAAAGATGTGCTAATATATTTGGAAGTAATTAGATTTTTTCTGCAACTATTTCAATAGTTTTAGTAATTCTAGCTGTGTGTATGCATGTGTGTACACATAAAGATAATATGTAGATCTCTAACTGTTGTCAAATATATGTGAGTTTATAAAGCTTCCTCTAGTACTAGTCTTCAAATTTTCTGAATGTTTGAAAACTTCTATAGCAAAAAGAGGGAGAAAAATCACTTCCTTACAAGCCTGGTGGTGGTTCAATCTTACTGTAAGGACCATGTCCCTATTGATTCAGATTTTTAGCAGGAATCTGTGCTGATAAAAATAAAATCAAACAGCTACATGACTTATGTGGAATCTGAATGTTCCAAATTATTTATTTGTATTTTATTGATGTACTGACACTTTTTGCTAAACCTGTTTTTCTGAAGAAAACAGACAGCTGTGAGATGATCAGGATTCTTGTAAGTACTGGAGTGTGGAACAGGGTGGTTTTTGGCCCCCTGATCTATTAATATCTGGTTAAAATATGATGAAAGAAATGTCACCAAGATGAAGTTATCAGTGTTGAAATCTGGAGATGCTGGCTGTTTCCATATTAATACAAGCAAACTTGGTGCTACTAAGTTTTTCATCTGCCATTATAGAATCTACTTGCAGGAATGGGCTTGCTATCTTCTCTTATCTGCATTGTGAGGACACACTGTTTATTTCTCCCTTTGCTTTCCAGTCTTTCAGCATGTGAGGTGGCAGCAAGAAGACCCTACCAGACACCAGATGCTGGCATTTTAGATTTCTTTATAGAATGGCCAGAAATAATTAAAGGCTTAAGGCACTGTTTTCTTAGAGCAATGTTTTATAAATTAGAAGTGTTATGCTTACATCCATTAATTGTGAAGAAATTTCTTCTTATTCATGACCTTATCTATAAAGTAGAATACCAACTAGTAGCTGTATCAAACAATTGCTGGAATTTTTTCCATTCCTACTAAGATACAAGCTTGGGTCAGGGCCAAGTTTGCATTTTTTCTTCCTTTTCTTTTGTTTTCCTTGGCACTGAATACTGCAAGCTTTAGGCCATTTGTCATTTTTACCAATTAAAACAATATGCTTTGCCAAATTAAAAGTGCTGCTACCCCTTTAAGTACATATTTAATAATTCATACATGAAGTAGGACTTGCCTTTCCCATTGGAATGAGCAAAATTTCCTCAGAGACTGCTTCAGTTTTAAATCTAGATAATACTTTAGGATTACAATCTAAATCATACTAGAATAACTGCTAGAATTACTATGATACATCATTCTAATGCACAGGCCTACAGTACAATATTGCTGTTAGGTTAATCCAATAAAACCCGTGGGTCTCAGAACTAGAAGTTTTGAGAAAGTCTTGAAAACTGCCAGAATATATATTGTTAGAGAGAGAGAAGAAAATTTTTGGATTTGCCACTATACAAACACATGGTCATTTCAAAGTGCAAATGGAAATAATATTGTAACCAAAGAAAAAAGCAGGCAATAATTATATATCTATGGCAATGAAATGTCAAATAATTCAAAAATCCTGAGATGCTAAAAATAAGTCATCTTGGCTTGATGCAACTGACGTGCATTCACTTGAATTTGAAATTCAGATCAAATAGCCTTTGGAGTGTATGATCCAGCTTCTTCCTAAACATGGCCAGAAATCACGGTAGAGGTAAAAGTGTGATGTAGATTTTGGAATTAAAGATTCAGTTTTTAATCTCTGATCTACCACTTTGTATCTGTGTATCTATGTTTATACATTTCTCATTCTGTGACTCAGTGTTTCCATCTAAGAATGATAAAAGGTAAACTGTATCCCGGTGAAACAGGATTAAATAAAACACCCCTTTATTTTTGTGAAAGTATGTTTTCTCAGTACAATATATACAATTAAAATGGTAATATGTGTGAGCACAACACTCTTCACCTATCTAAAACAACTCAACATCTTGAAGGTGCACAAAATATCCATCTTTATTTTAAGAAAATTCTATGTTTATGTAGAAATGTTATCTGCTAAAAATTCCTTAATAACTTCTGATTACTTTAAAATTTGGTCATCATTGGCTAGCATTTTTTTATAGAAGTTAAGTCATCAGGTCTATTTCTTCAGGTGTATTTTTTGAAATTCTTTGCAAAATCGTGCTGAATTTTGTGTTTTCTAGAGATATAATTCACTTTTTCACTAAACTTCTTAAATCTTCATGTCCAACACTTTCTCTCATCTTCAGAACTATTCCTTCTGCTGGCATATTCTTTCTCATCCTGTTCATCCATTTATCTCTCAAATTGCTAGGCTGATACTGTGAAATGTGGGATTCCTTCCTTATCCGTAATGCTAACTGGATTTGCTTGTTGGGCATGCCCATTGCTCCCCTAGCACTCTGTTTCCTTTATCATGCAGTGATACAAGGATTTACTTATTCTTACTGTCATTAGACTGCAAACTCCATTCACCATCTATGAAGGATAAATTTTATCAAGTTCATTGTTGAATTCTCAATGCTCAGAAGAGTAACTTTAACATAAGCTACACAGCAGACATTTTTTGGATAAATAAATATCACAAGCTACACAGATATTACACCCGATGTTAGTATTACTTGGAATGTTTGAGAATATAGTATTATATTTTCATAACTAATTGCAAATAGAATTTACTTGTCAACAAATGTTCCTCTAAATTTTACCTAGAGGGAATTATTCCCCATTCTTGGATAAAGTCTGGGGGAGTTTCCTCTGTTATTTTTCAAGTTATAGAAAGTGTTATCATCACTCAGTAACAAAATAACCTATTTGATTCCATAACTAAATACGCTATCTAATAACATAGTCAAGCTATACACATTTATTAAAAGTAATAATCATCTCTATTTCCCTCAACTAGATCTGCAGAGGACAAATCTCCTAGAAAGTAGATTTCAACTATTTTGCTCATATTTTATCCAACTTGCTTGATAAGAAAAAGTAAACAGAGAGGCTATTTTTTCTTCCTGCTAGTTGGTCTGTTGCTTTCTAGGTCTGAGTGCCATAAAGTTGACTCCTTTGTAAGGTGTGTAAGTATTTTTGGAATGGGGGAGTACATGTACAAATGCACATGTATTTGACAGAGAGTTCTGCTAGGAAATTCCCATTGTACTTGCTGCTTCAAGAGTGATGCATTTTCTACATCTGGCTCTCTTCCTTAACTCTGATTTTTCACTTGTGCAATCCAGACTCTAGATATTCCATCACCCCTAATAGGTTCTCCCATGGAGTTGAGTCTCCTGGCTTCTAGGGAATTTCTCTTCAATGAGCAGCCAATATCTCATTCTTTTCTCCTAAATTCAGGTGGCATAGAAAATGATTAACAATCTTATCTTCAGAGGAAGGGATAAAGATATCAAAGGTTCAATTTGTTCTAAATACTTTACAATTTAAACCTTCATATCTACATTTTATAGCATTAGTTAAAAATTAAGTTTATATTACATTAGTGTTTAGTGTCTAATAATTTTTGTAAATTTTACAAATTTTTTTCTCAGCTCACATTAGTATATGATAGCTATATCTTTGCTTTATTAGGAACTTAAATTTAATACACAATTATTCTGGTTTATCCAGCAAAAATAGAAGGGCTTTTAAAATGCAAAAGTCAAAATCTCTGTTTGGTGCAGTTTTCTGGGAACTTGATTATGTCTTTGGGTGGACAATGTAGAGAATCTGCTAATTCTGGATACAATTTAGTCCATGAGAATGACTGAATGGAGACACAAGAACAGGTCAGCATAAAAATTTTCTATAGCATGTGAGAAACTGAGGTAAATGACCTAGAATACAGCTTGTAATTTCATAGTGCTTATATTCAAAAACAAACAAACAAATGAAAATATAAAAATCAGGAAACTAAGGATCAAACTACTAAAGAGATTTGAACATAGAATTTCTTTACTGAGATCCTCACTCATTTCAAATGAACATACTATATTAAAAATGTTATTATAAATTCATGCATAATGAGATCACTTCAGTATTTGATTTATTTCCTAACCTCTATACACCATATTCATGGGCACATTTAGCAATGTTCCTTTCTTCTCATAATAGGCATTCTAATTGTTATTCTTTTTATATTGTTTTCATCAGTGTTGCAGTTAGTAAAGATGCAACTGATTATTTCCAAATGTCAGAGGTGTCTATAAGCCTTTAAAATTTGTTTGTTGGGTGTGGTTATGCATGCCTGTAATTCTAGTACTACAGAGATTGAGACAAGATGATCATGAGTTTAAGGCCAGCTTTAGATACATAGCCAGACAACAAAATTAAATCTAAATTCTTTATGTTCAATTTCCACTCATGTATAATTAATAAAGCATGTCCTTATATATATTGAAAATAACAGTTGAGGGCTAGGATATATCTCAGCAGCACAGCACCTGCCTGGCAAGTGTGAGGTCCTGAGTTTGATTTCAGTACAAAAAAAATAAATAAATAAATAAAAATAAAATAAAAAATAAAAAAATAAAAAGATAAAAAAACAGCTAATGTCTTTAAAGATCCTGATAATTAAAATTTTGTTGAATTTCATATTTTGTTAGAAGTGGAAATTTTTCCTGGTATATCAAAAACTTGTACTAAAAGTCAAAGGAAAATATGATTTTTCGCTATTTTCGTCAGTAATTTTTCAGCAATATGCTTTGTAGTAAAAACCTAATGTGCTACCTTCTTGGAAGCATTTGTCTCCCATAACTACATCAGTCTCTCCCTTGGTTTGCATGGTCATAGGCGCACTTGGAACTGGTCGTTATTTTTTACCTGCAACTGCTTGATTCAGGTTTGGAGACTTCACATGAGTTGAAGTTGTACCGTCAGAGTTTGGCTTGTACATTTGAAAGTTTGCTTTAATAATTTCTCCTATCTGAACACTTATTTAAAGAAAACAATTTTTAAAAAGTAAGATATTGGTCTGTATTGAGGAAGAAATATTCGGTTTGCTAGAAAGGAACAGAAGAATGTGAATGAAGGAAGACTGTAGAGAAGAGAAAGATTGATTTCTGATTTCCAGGCTAGAATTTTTCTCTGTAACTGAGATGTATTCTCTTCAGTAGATATGAAATGCTCCATTTTTATGTTATGAAACATTTCTCATTTTGTTTAACCTCACTAGACTGTGTCCAATTTGAAAGCAACAGAACAAACACAAACATTTTTAAGGTGATTTGCACTCATTACGGAAGGAAAGTTCAAAAGTTGCCTACTTAGCATAAGCATGTTTCAGTCTTAGGTCCTAAACTTCCATTCTGATTGTATTATAACAAGCACATCACAGAGTTAATGTGTAGTGCATAAATTATAATATTTTGAGTCTAAAAAATGTAAAAAATGGCTCCTAAGAAGCTACAGAGTCTATGTAGTGTTCTTTTTAATTGAGATTTTTAGTTGACAAATTTAAATGTCTATTTACTGGTAACTTACAGGCACAGCCTCTATGGAATGTACACAAAGACAAATGCTTTATAATTAAGATTTTATCAAAAATAAATCTTTGCCAGCTGTGGTGGTGCACACCTATAATCCCAGTACTGGAAAGGCTAATACAGGAGGATTGCCATGAGTTTGAGGTCAGCTTGGGTTACATCGTGAGTTTAAGGCCAGCCTGAATCACATAGTGAGATCCTGTGTCAAGACAAAACAAAATAAAACAAAACAAACTATTCATTGCTGTTATGCCTTGAGTCTAGACATCCCCCTCCAAAGCCTTATTTTTTAACTCAGAGCTGGAAATTTCATAAGGTAGCTGGTCCTGGGGTGTGTAATGCTGGAATTAAACTGTGTGACACTGGGATTAAGAGTGTGTAATTATTAAATCAGTGCACTGATTGGCTTAGCATAGTTCTGGATGTGAATAATCAGAATGCTCCACTCTGGTTGTGAGTGGCACCATTCATATGGCAAATAGTTTGAAAAGGATAAAAGGCAGACGTAGGCTGCTGCTGCTGCTTCTCCTCACAGTTTTGCTGTCTCCTGCCTGCTTCCCATGGACTATTTCTCCTCTCCAATGCCCTGTCATCCCGCCTTACTATCAGAAAATTATGGACTGAAACCTCTAAAAACTGTTAGTCAAAATAAACCTTTTCTCCTTTAACTTTGGGTGTTTGGCTATTTTGTTTCAGCAACAAGAAAAGTAACTAACACAGTTGCCAACTAAAAATTTATTTAAAAAAATAGTAATTAAGATCATTAGCCCTGGCCCCCTCCTCACTCCTTGGCCCTAGGAGGTGGCAGGCTTATAGGCCTTGACCTCCTTTTCGCTCCACAGACCGAGGGGCCACCAGGATCATCAACCCTGTCCCCATCCTGGCTCCAAAACCTAGGGGTCACAGGGATCATAGGCCCTGCCCCCCTCCTCACTCCTTGTACCTAGGGGCCAGCAGGTTCATCGACCTCAATCCCCTTTTCACTCCACAGATCTAGAGCCCTCTGGGACTGTCTGCTGCCCCCCTCCTCATGCCACAGACCTAGGGGGCCAGCAGGATAGCTGGTCTCCCCTTCTCCTTGTTCCATGACTTTGGAGACCAGCAGAATTTTCAGTCACCCTCTCCCCCCACCCAAAAGACCACAATAGCCAACGGACAATTAGTGACCCCTTCTACCACCTGCAGAACCTTGGTGGGCTGGTAGAAGCCTCAGCAACCCCTCACCCACACAGAGAACCTCAGTGGGCTTGCAATAGTGTGATGAGTTTCCCCCTCAAATAGCAGACCTCAGTGGGTAAATGGGGACAGCAGTAAACGTTTCACCACCAGCTGTAAATCCTTGGTGAATCTGGCAAGAGTGTGGGTGAATCCTTCTTCCATACAGAGAATACCAGGTAGGCTGAGGAGAGTGCCAACAAGGCCTCCCCCAACAGGGAGGACATAGTAGTGTCCCTGCTGAGGTGTATACTATAGATAGGTAGATCTTGTGGCCTGGATCAGCCTGAAGCTGTAGTAACAATAGGAACTAAGAGTTGACTAAATCAATACCCTTGGGCTAGTAAGCCTAGGAAGAATATAGGACTCACCCAACAGGCCCTGCCAGAGGAACTCACCACTCCCTTCATTGTGGGACCCAGCAACTGGTCAAATATCAACCACACAGGAGGACCCTAAGACACACAAGATGGACAGTTGAGACTAGTGGGATTGAAAAGGTCAAAATACTAACCAAAGAGGTGAAAATGACAAAATGAAAAAGCAAAATGCAATCTCAAACACCCAGTCCATCAGGAGCAAGTACAGGACACATCGAGATAGAGATCATTATTAGTCATACCCTGGAAATTTCTGAAAAGGTAGCAAGTGAAATAAAGAAACAAATCAATGAGGCTATAGGGGAAATCAGATCAGAAATATTCTCTCATGTAAAGGAAGAAGTGACAACCTTATTAAAGGAGAAGATCAGCATAGCTAGAGAAGATCTAGATAAAAATGTACAGGAACATGGGAAAATGATGGAAACCTTGAATAAACAATAAAGAAAAGAATTAGAATACATGAAACAAATTCAAAGAGATATCCAGGAAATAAAATATTCCATTGAAAGCTGGCAAAATGATTTGAATGAAACTGAGGATAGAATTTCGGACCTTGAGAACAGGATCGCAGCTAGTGATTATGAAAGGAAAGAACTTCTAAAAGTAACAAGGCAGCATGAAATGACAATTCAACAGCTTTAAAATGATACAAAGAGGAACCATATAAGATTAATAGGCATCTATGAAGATGCAGGAGTCAACACAAATGACATTAGTAGACTATTCACAGAGATAATAGCAGAAAATTTTCCAAACATGGGAAAAGAATCAGATATGCAGATAAGTGAGGCATATAGAATGCCAAACAGTCATAACCAAAATAAATCCAAACCCAGACATATAGTAATCAAGATCCCAGAAATCCAGCAAAAAAACCCCAGAATACTAAAAGCTGTTAGAGAAAAGACACAGTTCACTTATCAAGGAAAGCCTATTAGAATCTTGACAGAATTCTCAGCACAAACCCTCAAGTCAAGACAAGCTTGGTGGGAAGTGTTTCAAGCCCTGAAAGAAAACACCTTTCAACACAGATTGATGTGCCCTGCAAAACTTTCTTTGAAAATTAGCGGAGAAATAAGGTACTTGACATGAACAAAGAACAACTGAAGAAATTCATGTCCACCAAACCAATTGTAGAAAGAGTACTAAAGGATATACTAGATAGAAATAAAAATGACTATAATTTCCAGAAGAATAACAAAAAGAAATCACCAGACAGGGTAAGCAGATAAACAATGGGGAAAAGCAAGAAACCAACAACAGGAAAATAACATGATAAGGTTTAGCCAGTACATACCAATTATATCCATCAATGTAAATGGCCTCAATTCACCTATTTAAAGAAATAGGTTATAGGTTGACAGAATGGATCAGCCAACAGGATCCAACAATATGTTGCATATAGGAAACACATTTGACTCAAAGGGAAACTCATAGACAAAAAGTCAAAGGATGGAAAACAAAACTCCATGTAACAGGAACCCAGAAAAAAGCAGGGATAGCTATTCTATTTGTAGACAATGTGAACTTCAAACCAAAAATGATCAAAAGTGATAAAAAAAAAGTCACTACATACTTGTTAGGGGAAAAATTCAAGAAGAAGAGCTAATAATCATAAATATATATGCACCAAATACACGCACATCCACCTATATATATATATATATATATAAGCCAAATACTAATAGACATGAAAAACCAAATATGCAATCACACAATTGTAATAGGGGACCTTAATACCCCACTATCACAGAAAGATAGATCAGCTAGACAAAAAGTCAGCAAAGAAATAAGAGAGCTAACTCAAACCTGTGAACAAATGAGCTTATTAGATGTTTACAGTGTTCCACCCAAGCACATCAGAATGTACATTCTTCTCAGTTGTGCATGGGACATTCTCTAAAATAGATCATACATTAGCCCATAGAACATCCTTAAGTAAATGCAAAGGAACTGAAATTGTACCATGCATATTATCTGACCATAGTGCACTGAAATTGCAAATTAATGTCAAAAAAAACTATAAAACCTGCATAAACACATGGAAATTGATTAACAACCTCTTGAACAAGAAATGGGCTACAAGTGAAATTAAAGAAGAAATTAAACAATACCTACAATTAATGAAAATGCAGATACAACATACTGAAACCTGTGGGATGCAATGAAAGTGGTCCTAAGAGGGAAATATATAGCAATGAATTGTCACATCAGGAAAACAGAATGAGC
>RJWM01037579.1:0-17341 GCA_004363535.1 Dasyprocta punctata | reverse complement strand
CCATCTGTCCTTCCTAAAGACTTCTTGTGGAGGACACCTGGATGACTCTCCTTGAACAAAGAGCAGTTACCTCCATTTTGGCTAAACCTGGCCCTGTCTCCATGTACTGATATGCACAGAGCCGGCTAGGCTATTCCCTTTTCCCTGCAATTGGCTCTAAGCAATGTACATAGAGCTGGCTGAGGTGCTGATGTGTAATCTTTGGAGTTAGGCAACAGTCGCTGTTTCCCTACCCCGTGACTCCCATCAAAACATGGTTGAGCTGGTGGGGATGCACAGCCACCCCTCCAGGGCTATCACTTGGGCTCCAGCCTTAAGATAAGAGACCATGACTTCCCAGGGCAGAAAAGTTTGCACAGCAGAGCTGAAGCACCACCTCCTAAACATTAAAGGTTACCTCAGTTGTGTTATGCAGATTGGTCTTTCTGCATAGCCTTCTATCTGCATATTGCAGAGGGGCTTTCTGGCCTCCTAGCTACCCCTGCTCACAGTACTCACGTATTTCCTGCCAGTCTCACAGTCACTCATCCTCAAACCACTCCCCTCTTCATGAATTAATAAAATCTGGGCTGGGCCTTGGGTCGAGGTCTTTGTTCCAATGAACCTTCATCTTGGCAGGATTTAGGACTCCCCGGCTCCCCATAACTGGAAATATGTCTTAGTGTCTTTATTCTCACTGTGGGCTGCACTGGAAGTGGTAGATTGGGATTAACTCACTAGAATTCCAATAACTTTTCCATGGGATTACAAATATAAACTTCCCAGACCATGGTGAGGATGGGGAGGGCTCTCTATATCTTCTATTTGTTCTTTCCGTTGGTACCTCTGTCTCCCAACCCTTTCCTACCACGTTAGGTGTACTATAGGTCTTAGTCTATTCTGTGCTGCTATAACAGAATGCCTAAAATTGAGAGGGGAATGAAGGTGCATGCCTGTAATCCCAGTTACTTTGGAGGCTGAAGCAGAAGAATCCCTAGTTCAAGGCAGAAGGGTGGACAGCACATGAGAGAGACAACAGAGAAAGAGAAAGAGAGAAAGAGAGAGAGATCACATGCAGGAGAGAGAAAGCAGAATTCAAACTCACAACCCCAAGCCCTTCTATGATTCTCATTAATTCATTGATGAGGGTGGAGTCCTAATGATGAAATACCTCTTGTTCAGCCAGGCGTGGTGGCGCACGCCTTTAATCCCAGCACTCGGGAGGCTGAAGTAGGAGGAGCGTTGTGAGTTCGAGGCCGGCTTGGGCTACAACATGAGCGCAAGGCCGGCCTGAGCTACATAGTGTGACCCTCCCTCAAAAAAAAAAAACTAGGCCCAGGAGTTCAGCTCAGTGGCTTAAGCGCCTGCCCTGGCAGGTGCAAGGTTGTGAGTTCGATCCCCAGTGCCGCAAAAAAAAAAAAAGAAAGAAAGAAAGAAAGAAATACCTCTTGTTCAACCTCACCTCTAACATCGTGGCATTAGGGTTAATTTCCCCATCCTCATTATCTAGCCAAGGTTGGCCTCAAATTTTCAGCAATCCTCCTGCCTCAGCCTTCCAAGTGCTAGGATTACAGCCACCACCACCACACCCTGGCCTGGTCTTTCTGACTTCCTGTTCCCACTTCCACCTGATCTTGGCCTCTGACCCTTCAACACTGAGTTCTAACCTTTTACCTTTTAAAGTCAGCTATCTCCTGTATTTGGCTATTGTTGTAAAAATCTGACTGGGCATGGTGGTGCACACCTGTAATCCCAGCAGTTGGGAGGCTGAGGCAGGAGGATCATTGCAAATTCAACACCAGCCTGGGGTACAAAGTGTGCTGAAGGCCAGCCTGAACTGCATAGCAAGACCCTGTCTCAAAAAGACAAAAAAGACAAAAAAAAAGTTGACTAATACACCTTTGAGTTACTCCTCACTGAGCACTACTGAATCTTGGTGTTGCACACATGTATAAACTCTTTTCTCTTGCTAAACTGCTTTTTGTCAATTTAATTTGTAAGTCTTCAGGTACAGATTGTAAGAGAATAGGGGAAAACTATTTTCTTACCAAGACAGCTCTACACCAGTTTTTATTTCCCCTGGTCGTTCTCAGTAGAGCCTGGGTCCCCAATCCCTCTCAGTCCCTGACCACCTCTTGATCCTAAGACATTAAACCCTTCTTACGGGACTGGTGGGGGTTGTCCCTGTCCCTAGCCTTTCCTGCCTTCATGGAAGAGGGACATCCTGGGACAAGGCCCTGAGCCAGAGCCCTCTCCTTCTCAACCCATCCTCAAGACTAACTTATCTTCCGGAATTGAGACTCTAAACTAATGCCTAGGGCACTCCTTGCCAAACAGTGCGGTGGCCTTTAGCCAGGGGAAACTGGTGTTCCTGGCCCAGGCCCCTTCAATCAGCTATTGTGGCACATGATTGTAATTGTAGCACTCGGGAGGCTGAGGCAGGAGGACAGCCACAAGTTTGAAGCCAGCTTGGGCTACATGGCAAGTTTAAGGCCAGCCTGAATGTAGGGAGAGCCTATCTCTAAATAAATAAATAAATGTCTCACAAGCAAAGTGAATTGTGAAAACCCTCTTCATTTTTCCAACCCTATTGTTCATACTTTTTCAGTCAGGTACCCCTGTATCTCCCCCCACCCTAAGCGCTTGAAGAGGGGGGTCCCATTACTTATGAGGCCACTTCCTCCATATTGAGCTGGTCCTTATGACACCCTGTGGCCTGCCAGGAACAGGAAGGGTCCTGAGCTGAGGCAGCTGTGGGGAAGGTGCTCCTGCTTCCTCGATCTTAGTGTCTGCTGTAACTTGAGGTGCGGGAAGCATCCTAGTGGTTGGAACAGCACCCCGGGAGCAAGATGATCCATGCAGACGGACATGTAGACCATCAGCCTTAAGGGGGCAGCTTCGGCTGGAAAAACGTGGATGGCCCTGTGCAAAGATGCAGTGGTGACCTCCCCAACTGCTGCCCCAGGCTCCCCTCCCCCAAATACTTCAAGGACTCAAAGGGGCAGAAGGAAACCAAGGTGCTATGAGTATCATTAGTCACCAAGGTAACATCAGGACATGAGGCAACCAGGCTGGGCAAAGAGCAAAATGAGGTGCAAGGCTCTTTGTTCAGAAATGATTAACACTTTCAGGACAAGCAGTGAGGCATGCTTGCAATCCCAGCATGCTGGGAGGCTGAGGCAGGAGGATTGAAAGTTGGAGCCTAGCCTGGATGATTTAGCAACTTAGAGAGACCTTGTCTCAAAATAAGAAAAATGAAAAGGGCTGGAGAGGTAGCTCAGTGCAGACATCCTGGGTTCAATCTCCAGTACTGTGACCCAGGTTCTGGGGTTCTGGGGACTTCTTCTAGAGGTCCTTTCTAGGTTCCTCTTGTTCTGAACAAAGAATTGGACAAAACAAGCACCAAAGGTAGCAAGGCTTTATATTTATTAAAGATAGGAAAAGAAATGTGCTCTGCAGAGCAAGCACAGGCCAATTAAAAGTTAGAGAAGTTCACTCTGCAGGGTGAAATGGGACCACTGTGAAACAGAGGGAAACGGCTGTCGCTCAGGGGCAGCCATTTTTTGTATCTCCCACTCCTCAGGCAGAGGTCAGGTCCTATCAAAAACCTGCTTGAATTCTCAAGCAAGAATTGAAGATAGTATTTTCTGATTGGCCCCAGGTGCAAGGCTTTGGGAACTGTTCTGTGATTGACAGATCACGCCCACTCGCCGAGCCAGTTTACCACACCCTCATCTCCTGCCTCAGTAATACACACACACACACACAAGCGCAGACACACATAATTTTGGGACACTCTCAAAGTGTTAAATGAAGAGAGAGGCATCTCTGTGAGCACATAGGTTGAGACCCATGAAGCCACCATGGGGCAAGCTCAGGGCAAAGTCCCCCATCCGCTGACTCACACACTTCTCAAAGGGTTGATATGAAAGGAAGTAGCTGTTACCTGTGTACTAGGAGCTAAAATTGGTTTTGTTCCCTTATCCTTTTTTGTTCGACAAGACCACTGATTTCTTAAGGGAAATGAGCCTTCTCGGGAACACGATGCCTGGCATACAGTGTATGCTCCATGTCCTACTTTTTGCTCAAGTCACAGTGCCCTTTGCCCTTGACCCCAAATTCCCATCTCTACCCCTGGGATCAGACCGTTCACCCCTCATTTCCTCCCACCAGTCGGTACAATCTTAGCCATGTGCCCAGTCGGCTAGTCCCCAGCTGCAATACAGAAACGGGGTTACATTCTCCTTCCGCCACTTCCCCCGCCTCTGGCAGGGAACAGTTTACTTTCAGCTTCTATGAGAGCAACTGTCAGCTTCCACGTATACGTGTACCTGAGAAGTGACAGGACCTGTTTTTCTGAGCCTATTTCACTTAACACAGTATGCTCCAGGCTCATCTAAGTTGCCAGAAATAACAGGCTCTCATTCTTTCTATGGTGAATCAGTATTCCATTGTTTATCTATTCCACGTTTTCTTTCCTCATTCATCTGTCAGTGGTCAGATACAGAGATGCGATTGCATGAGTGAATAACTCCTAATGTTTCATAGTACACCAAGATAGCTATGGTTGATGACAATTAATTGTGTATTTCAAAATAGCAGGCATTAAAAAAATAAATAAATAAATAAATAAAAATAAAATAAAAATAGCAGGCATTATCCCTGGTACCAAAAAAAAGTCAAAATAGCAGGCTGAGCATGGCACCACACAGCTGTAATTCCAGCACTCTGGGGAGCTGAGGCAGCAAGGTGGCAAGTTCAAGCCCAAGCCTAGACAATTCAGCAATTTATTCAGAACATGTTTTAAATTTAAATATATATAAAATGACTGGGAACATAGCTTAGTGCCAAAACCTCGGGTTCACTCCCCAGTACCAAAAATAATAATAATAATGAAATAATAAGAAAACCTTCTTTATTAGTCCATCATGAATTTCCCAGAACATGAGAAACTTTATTTTTTCCTTAAGGGCAAACACGGACAGACAGCCTGGCTTCCCTTTTTCTCTCCGGTCTCCTCAATCCACTTTGTCCTCCATGCCTCCCTCCCTGTAAACCTAGACCTGACAGCTGCCAGGTGGGGCCCAGCACCCTGCATCTTCTTCCTGGCTCCCTCCTAGGTGGGAGGCTGCAGGCTCACAGGCTGGGCTCCGAACTCCCAGACTTGCCAAGCTGATCTTTCTTATCCCCTCTGCTAACTCAACTTGGCCTCATTATTATGCTAAAAGCTCCCTTTCCACCACAAAGGTGGGAAGCAAGCCAGAAAACCAGTGGGACCCCTGTAATTAGAAGCCAGAGTCATTATCCCTACCTGCAAAACGGCCCTGGTAAATTACAGATGATTGGTTAAATTCTCACCCCTCCAGCCAGGTGTGCTCTAATTCCAGCACTCGGGAGGCTGAGGCAAGAGGATCCTTGTGAGTTTGAGACCAGCCTGGGCTACAAAGTGAGAGATCAAGGCCAGCCTGAACTGCACAGTGAGACCCTGTCTTAAAAAATAGGGCTGGGGATTTAGCTCAGTGGCGTAAGTGCCTGCCTGGCAGGTGTGAGATTGTGAGTTTGATCCCCGGTACCAAAAAAATAAAAATAAAAATAAAATTCTCACCCTGCCTTCCGAGGTTGCAGCCTCTGCCAAGTCCCTGGCTGGTAGGATACCAACTGCAGCTGATAGCGCTCACAAATCAGGCCCTACATCTGGAAAACCAGTGCCCCCACACTGCCATCTCCCAGAGGATGGGCTCGTTGGCAAAGGCATCAAGGCCATGTTTCTCCAGGGCCAGGTTTGGGGCCGGCTTCCCAGAGGGTGACGGTGAGCCCCGACCAACACAGAGCCCTCCCAGGGCCCTCACTTCTGCCCTCCCCCACTTTGGGTCACCGCACAGTTGGCAGGAGGAAGTAGAGACACCTCTCATGGGCGTGTGCTCAGAGACAGAGCTGTCCCACGCCTTGCCTGGGAGCTCAGGGGCACCGGCTCCCCGGGGAGAAAGCCCAAGCTGGCCCAGTCCCGCTGCTCCTTTCTTCTGCCAAGCAGCTTGCATGGGGAGCGTGGTGGGCAGGCACCCAGGCCGGCGGGGCACTGAAGCCGCCTGCACCGCCCTGCAGCCTCTCAGATGGAGCCATTTCTGAGTGCAGCAGAGCTGGGGGAAAGGCAGCCCGAGGGTGACAGGGAGGCTCTTTGCAGGGAAGCCTAAGTACACACCGAGCTCCCACGACAGCCCCCCGCCCCCACCCCGCCAGGTCCCAGCCGGGGCCTATCTGCATCAGGCCGGCTGGTGCAGACCAGGGCACACACGGAGCGTTCCTGCCTGGCAGCCCCGGCTCCAGGAGGGGAAGATGCACTCTTCCCAGGAAGGCCGCATCCTGAGGCCTTGGCAGGGACCCCGCAGCTGCCATCTTCTGTGAAGGCATCAAAAGGAGGTGCAGCGTGGGAGCCAGGCCCTCGGGGGCCCACCACGGGACCCACCAGGAGGCCATCGGGTTTTGGCAGGAGGAGAAAACATTTTTTTGCTCTCAGAGAGGGCAGAGAGAAAGCCGGACAGCCAACCCCTGCCAGTCTTCAGGGGGCAGACAACAAAACCTTTTTCTCTCCAGGTCCTCGAACCCTCTGCCAGGCCCGGCCATTGGTTGGTCCTTTCCCAGCTCCCTTGGCACCAGGAGGTATGGTGGTGGGAGCTGCCCAGGCTCATTGAGCAGCGGCCCTGAATGGGCCAGGCCGAGGCTTTGCATCCGGAGAGACCTGGGCCTGCCACCTGCTCACAGCCTGCAAGCCTGGGTCCCTTTAAAAGAACCCAGGGCGGATGGTGCATTAGTTACAAAAGGCCAGGTGCAGAATGGTGTGGGATGCGCCCCCGTAGCAGGGGGAGGGGTGCTGTTTATACACATTAGCTTTTTGTGTGCAAAAAGTGCATCTGGAAGGATAAACAAAACTTGTGCTGGTTGGATCCCTTCCAGAGAGGGAAATTGGCTGCTCAGGGAACAGGGGAGGGGACAGGGCGTCAGTTTCCTCATCCCTAATACAGGGACAATGAGGTAAACATTCATCAGAACAGTTAACTCATTCGTTTATTTGTTCTTGCATTACTGGGAATTAGAACCCAGGACCTTGCTTGGGTTAGGCAAGCACTCTACCACTGAGCTACACCCCCAGTCCTTTATTTTACTTTTATTTTCAGACAAGCTTTTGACAAATTGCCTACACTGGCCTTAAACTTCAGATCCTCCTGTTTCAGCCTCCTGACTAACCGGGATTACAGGCATGCACCACCATGTGCAGTAATAGCTGATCTTTTCTGAGACAGCTATCCCCTGGTATTTGTGGGGGATGTGTTCCTAAACTCCTTCCAGACACCCAAATCTGAGAATCCTCAAATCTCTTATGAAAGTGGCATAACACTGGGCTGGAGATTTGACTCAGTGGCAGAGTACTTGCCTAGGGTGTTCAGGGCCCTGGAATTAATCCCTAATATAGCCCCTCTTTTAAAAAACAGGTGTAGTGTTTGCACATAACCTACACACTTCCTCTGTTACACTTGAAATTTTCTCTGAAAACTTAAAAAATCTAGTGCAATGTAAGTTTTATGCGAATAGTTGCTATACTGCATTTTTAAGGAAATGATGACAAAAAAATCTATATGTGTTCTGTATTTTTTTCATAACAGTCTACTTCGGAGGATTCATAGGGCCACTGTGTACCTTTTGCAGCTTTAAGTTTTGTAATTATTTCAATTACTATATATTAAAAATCAGTTTGAATGGTTAAAACAAGAGGGGCCAGGGTACCAGGGAGGCCTAACTGGAATGCTGTGGGCACAAAGGGAGTTAACAGAGATGGGGAGGCAGCAGGGCGCCAGTGACAGCATGGCAGGGCCTCAGGGCAGCACCTGTGCCCACTCAGAGTGGGGGGTCCCTGCTGAACATGGGGACCCCAAGTTCCATAAGAGTCACCCAGCCAGAGTGAGAATGGTAGATCTTGAACTGGAATCCGAGTCCCAGGGGCCTGGGAACATTTATAGAAACTAGAAAAACGAACAAGATTCCTAGAGACACGAGGGCCAAGGGAAAATCAGAATAACGTGACTTTGGCAGGCACCTTTAGAATGCTTGGACCGAGTCCTTGCTGGTCATGGCAGGGCATTTGGACCAGGCCCGAGGCAGGGAGCCTCTGCCCGAGGCCGGCAACCTGAAGGCCCCGTCTACAGAGCTCACTTCCAAACTCGGCACCCACATGAGATGAATCCCTTTTCAAAATGCCCCAGCCCCTCCCCCACCCAGCAGCCTCCTCTTTTGCTAGCTTTCCTCTTCCGTGCTAACATTCAACCAGGCTGGGGACCAGTAGAAGGTCTAAGGCAACTCTCGTGCTGCTTAGATAGATTTATTTCTTTATTCATTCATTCATTTATTTATTTATTGTTTTTTTGAGACAGAGTCTTGCTATGTGGTTCAGGCTGGCCTTGAACTCACTATGTAACCCAGGTTGGCCTCGAACTCACAGTGATCCTCCTGCCTCGACCTCCCAAATGTTGGGATTACAGGTGTGCTCCACCATACTTGGGCTCAGTGCTGCTACTTTAATCAGAAGGTAAATGAAGAGGTAGGTGTGGCAGTGCATGCATGTAACCCCAGCACTTGGGTCACTGAGACAAGAAGATTGTGAGTTCCAGGCCAGGATGGGCCACATAGCTAGACTCCAAAGGTGGAAAAGCAGAAGGAGGAGGAGGAAGAAGAGCAGGAGCAAGAACAAGAGAAGAAGGAGCAAAAGGAGAAGGAAAAAAAGTGGGAGGGAGTGGGGGAGGAGGAAATACTAGGCATCAGACAGGTTAGGAGCAGACTGCTATCTTTTCTTGGAGTCATGGCTCAGCCACACCCTAACTGTATGACCTAAGAGTCTGTAGCCTTTGTTTCCTCTTCTGTGAAATGGGCACTCATGAAGAAAACAGCTGTCATCCCAGCACTCTGGGAAACAAGCAAAAGGATCACAAGTTCAAGTCCAGCCTGGGGAAATTAGCAATTCACAGATACCCTGTCTCAAAACAAATACTAAAATGGGTTGGGAATATAGCTCGGTGTGAAGGCCCTGGTTTCAATTCCCAGTACCTGGAGAAAAATAACAACTACATTGTTTATTTGTGAACTAAATGAGACAATCCATAGACGATGCCTAAATAGTCCATTGCAAACACCTGGCTACTAGCTCTGTAATCTACCACTGTCAGGCAGGAGAGAAGGGAAAAGGGAATTTCAAGACAAGAAACACGCCAGTAGGATGAGTGAGGAGTGCACGCACCCGGCATGCAGGAGGCCAGGGTTTCATCACCACAGAAACAAAAGCAAAGAGACTCCCAGCAGCAACGCAGAATAGTCTAGAATGACCCTCCAGCCAGGTGGAATTTAAAACTGAGCCTTGGAGTTGAGAACAGAGGAGAGGTCCGTGGTGGCAGAGGTAGGAGGTGGCCAAAAGACTCTGTTCACACTGCTTCCTAGCTGGACCCCAATTCTGAGTCTCCCATTCCTTTCCCTTCAGCCTCTCTTGAGCCTGCCTGATCTTCCTGGAAATTCCTAGAATTTCCGTCTGATCCTCCCCCAAGAGCAAAGCCCACGATTGGAATGATCATCACTGGAGGAAGCAGTACTTGCCTGCCCCAGTCTTCAGGGCTTTCAAGGAGATGAGCTCACCCTACCCAAGGGTGAGGACCACCGGGCATTGCCCCCAGGGGACAGGGTACACTGGGCCAGAAGGCACACTGTGTCCCTGGGCCTGTGGGGTAAACACCTCCACTGGTCCCTGAGACCATGGCGCCTTCCCAGCCCCTGCTAGACAGCTCCCAGGGGACTCCCCGTAGCCGGATGTTCCACCATGCTGGAGGACCTGGCCTGAATCCAGAGGTCTCCTGGAATCCTAGGTCAGCTTCCTGTTCTCCGGGGAGAGAGTGTGCACTGGGATGGAAGCCCAGGCAGCCACATCCTTTTAAAGGCTGCAGGGCCCAGAGCTATTCCTGGTCCCAGCATAAGGCTCAGCACACTCTGGACTGCAGCTCAGCCCACAGGGAGCAAGACCATGGCTGGCCACGGAGTAGCCAACTCTCAGGGAGCACAGACTGAGGAAGAGTCCTCCTTTCCGTGCTATGTTACCTTCCTGGGCTGCTGTCATACGTGGCCACAACCTGAGGGGCTGAAGACAACAGAAATTTATTTTCTCTGAAAGCCAGAACCAAACATCGAGGTATTTCTTTGAGCCAAACTCCCCATAAAGCCTCAAGAGGAGGACCCCTCCTTGCCCTTTGTAGTCCTAGATGGGTTCCTGTGTTCCTGGACCTGTGGCCACGTCACTCCAAGCTGTCCCTGGTCTCACATGCTCTCCTCCTCCTCCTTCTCCTCCTCCTGCGCCTCCTCCTGTGTCAGCTGCACTGAAGTAAGAGGTGCTGATGGGAGCATTGGTCCATTGATGAGTTCACGCTGGATGGGCTGTTGAGAGGTGGGTCTGAGCTGCAGGGAGTGGGCATGGGGCATGATCTGGAGGACTGCATCTAATCCCCTTTTCTCAAACTCTTCCTCTTCCGGCAAAGAAGCAGCTCTCCTTCATCCCGCCCTTCTGCCATGATGTTCCTGCCTTGGAGCCAGCAGAGAATGGACTGAAATCCCTGAAACCACAAGTCCAAATAAAGCTCTCCTGTTTCGTGTTGCAGGTACCAGGTATTTTGTCCCAGCCATGAGAAAGCTGAATAATACGCCTCTTCCATTGGGAGGACTGTGTGTCTTCTCTTCTGCCTCTGTTACTGGTATTGGTTTTAGAGCAAGCTGGGTAATCCAGGATTATCTCCTCATTCCAAGAGCCTTAATTTAATTACATCTCAGACTGTCCCCAATAAGGTCACATTGACAGGTTCTGCAGGCTACATGGACATCTGTGCTACACGTACTGAATGTCACCCCAACCATAGCCCCATGAAGCAATGCTGATTCTCATAGATGAAGACCTCACTAACACAGGAATTATGTTCTTTGATTCAATTTTTTAAATTTTCTATTTTGTAGTATTTTTATCTTGTTTTACCAGGATTTTGGGAGACAGTGGTTGCAGTTTTTCTCCCTTTTTTCTTTTTTCTCTCTTCCATTATTTTCTTTTCTTTTTCCCTTCTACCTTATTTCTTCTTATCTTTCTTTTGTCTCCTGTTGCTACACTGATAATCTTTCTTCTTTTTCTTGCTTGTTCTTTCCAGCAACTGTTCTCTACTACTACTCATTTCCATTTCCTCCTCAATATGACACCTATCTTCTTTCCTCCCTCCCTTCTCATATCCCACTGATTAATTTTTCAAATTTGCTTTCTTTCATCCTCTGGTCCCCCATCCCTCCACCTTAACACCTATAACCACTAAGCTTTATGAATCTCTAGACATAGTTTATGCTATTGCTGTTGAATACTATGTTACTGAAAGTAGAGGCAGAGTTGTTCCATTTAGTAGATATTTACTGTAGGTCAACATTTGGTTTGTGTTAGTGTTTATGTCTGAATTATAGATCTCTTTTCTAGGCACCAAAGAAGTACTTTGTTGGTCCTTAAGGTTTATAAATATTCAGTTTGTATTTGATGCTATAATTGATGTTGATTTTGTTACTATAGCCAAGGTGACATAGCTCTTGCTATTAATTGGTTTTCTTGAGATGTCAATAACTGGATAGCCTTCGGGTAATTAACAGTACTGAGGTCCATTCCTGGAAAACTGGGTATTGGGCCAATATACTACCATCTCCCATCTCAAGCAAATGGAAATGGCTGGGTCCTGGGACAGAGACGAAGTCCACTAGTTAGCCACACCCAGAAGTACCACAGAAAAGTAAACATTAACTAAAGAAGTCTTCATACTGGGAACAAAGCTTTCCACTACAATTGTCTTGATTACTTTTCTCTTATTGCTGAGATAAAATACTTCACACTCAAAATGAAGGAAGGAAAGGTTTATTTAGCTTACAGTTTTTGGAGGTTTCAGTCCATATGGTGATGCATGCCTATAATGGGAGGCTGAGGCCAGAGGATCATGATGAGTTAGAGGCCAGGCTGGGCTACGTAGAGAGTTCAAGGCCATCCTGACAGAGACTACACAGGGAGTCTCTGTCTCAAAAAATCAAACAAAAAACTGTATGCCAATAAATTAGAAAATTTAGAAAAAGTAGGTAGATTCTTAGATGCTTATGAATTACCAAAACTGAGCCAAGATTTTGAAATTTTGAATAATCCAAAAACAGGCAATGAAATTGACATGGTAATAAAGAATTTACTGGGGCTGGAGAAATAGCTCAGTGGTACAATAGCCTGCCTGGACAGATGTCTTGTGCTCTGGGTGAATGATTTGGGGATGACAATATGCAATGTGTGTACCATTGTTACCCCCTGATTGACATGCTTTGAAATCTTATTGTAGTTTTTTTTCCTTCTTCTTTTTTTTTCTTCCTTTTTATGTTTGAATAAAATGGATTTGGAAAAAAAAAGTAAAAAAAAAAAGAGAGAAAGAAAAAGTTTGGAAACCACAAAAAATATGTATAATAAAAAATAAAATGAAAAAAAAAAGAAAGAGAGAGAGAGAGAGAGCCCCTGCCTGGGAAGCATGAGGTCGTGAGTTCAATCCCTGGCACCAAATAAATAAATAAATAAATAAATTACCAACTAAGAAAAGTTCAGGTCCGGATGGGTTCACTGCTAAATTCTATAAACACTGCAGAGAAATTTTTTTTTTTTTTTTTGGTGGCACCAGGAATTGAACTCACAACCTCGCACCTGTCAGACAGGTGCTTAAGTCACTGAGCCAAACTCCTGGCCCTGGTTTTTTGAGGCAGGGTCCCACTGTGTAGGTCAGGCCAGCCTTGTGCTCGCGTTGTAGCCCAAGCCGGCCTCGAACTCACAACGCTCCTCCTACCTCAGCCTCCCGAGTGCTCTGCACAGAAATTCTAATACTAATCCTCCTTAAGCTTTTCAATGAAATCGAAAGGGAAGAGTATTCTCAAAGTCATTCCTGGAAGCTACCATTTCCCTCATTCCAAAACTAAACAAGAACCCAAGCAAACAATCAAAAAGGGACTGTAAATCAATCTTTCTAATGAATCTGTATGCAAAAATCCTCAACAAGATACTCGAAAACAGAATGTAACAAATCATCAAAAAGATCTTACATCATGACCAAGTAGGCTTTATCCCAGGGATGCAACGATGGTGCAACATATGCAACTCGATAAATGTGATACAGCACACAAACAGAAGCAACTCCAAAAACCACATAATCATCACAATAGATGCAGAAAAAGCCTTTGGCAAAATCCAACATCCTTTCACAATAAAAACACTGGTGTAGAACCATATCTCAATCTGATAAAAGCTATGTAGGACATACCTACTGCCAACATCATATTAAATGGGGAAAACCTGAGAGCTTTCCCTTAAAATCAGGAATAACACAAATATTATCACTACTCCTATAGTACTTTTAAACATTAGCAAGAGCAATTAAGCAAGAAAAAGAAAGAAAAGGGAGATGAATAGAAAAAGGAGAAGTCAAATTATCATTATTTGCAAATGACATGATCCTCTACGTAGAAGCCCCCCCCCAATCAAAAGACTCTTAGAATGAACAACCAAATTCAGTAATGTAGGTAGGATATAAAATCAACACAAAAATCAATAGCATTCTGGTACACTAATAACGAAGCCACTGAGAAAGAAATTGGGAAAACATACCACTCACAAAAGCATCAAGAAAAATTAAATACTTAGGAATTAACCTACCTAAGGAAGCGAAAGACCTCTACAATGCACCAAAACCCTGCTGAAGGTATCAGTCTAACCCACCTGGCAATAAGGCACATGGATGCAAAAGAGAGACAAAGAGAAAAAGTTCTGCAGTTGAGGAGTTCTGGGATGACCCAGTGTTCTCTGTGGAACAAAAGGCCCCATCTCCCAAAAGCTCATGGCTTTTATGCGTATCATCTAGGAAGATGGGTGGGGTCCCGGCAGAGTGCATAGGGAAAAGAAAATTTGTAGCCATACCAGGTACAGAAGCCTCCAATTAGCAATGCACAGATAGTTTTGATAAATGTAAGGCTGGCACCTGTACTTCCAGGAAAATATTCTTTCTGAGTCCCATGGGCTCAGCTGAGATGTTATGTCATGTCTAAACCCTGGAATCTCACAGGTTCCTGCTTGAGCTTCCATTTCAGCCGTCAACAAGGAGGCTATTCTCTTTTGCGTGTTGCCACTCTGCTATTAATCAGACCACTGGTGCCTAGGAAAGACTCAATAACATTCTTTTAGCCAATTAGGAGAACATCTGTTTCAATATAGCCAGCTCTACATATCTCAGTGAATAAGGCTGAGACAAGACCGCAGCAAGAATTTTGTTTCTCAGGAGAGAGCAGCGTGGTGGTCTCCCACACAATGAAAACTACTGCATTCTGGAAAAAGCTAAATAAATAAACAGAAAAGGACATCAGATAAAGGAAAGATAGCCCCTGTTCCCGGATAGGGAGAACCAATATAGTCCAAATGGCCATATTTACAAATTTAGATTTAATGCAATCCCAATCAAAATTCCAAGAGAATTCTTCACAAAATTGGAGAAAACAATCCTAAAATTCATATAGAAACAGAAAAGACTCAGAATAGCAAAATTAATCCTGGGTAAAAGGAGGAAAGTGGGAAGCATCACAATCCTAAATCTGAAGTTATATAATGAAGCTACTGTTAAAAAAGAAAAAACAGCCAGGCGTGGTGGCGCACACCTTTAATCCCAGCACTCGGGAGGCTGAGGTAGGAGGAGCATTGTGAGTTCGAGGCCAACTTGGGCTACAATGCGAGCGCAAGGCCGGCCGGAGCTACATAGTGCGACCCTGCCTCAAAAAACCAGGGCCAGGAGTTTGGCTCAGTGCCTTAAGCGCCTGCCCTGGCAGGCGCGAGGTTGTGAGTTCAATCCGCGGTGCCGCAAAAAAAAAAGAAAAAGAAAAAGAAAAAAAAAAAAAGAAAACAAAGTAGATCAAACAACTAAATGTTAAAACAAATCCTTAACCTGATGGAAGACAAGACAGGTAAAACTCTTAAAGTTCTGGGCATGGTCAAGGACTTTCTGAACAGAACCCCAGTTACACAAGAAATAGTCCTAATAAAGAACAAATGAAATCATATTAAATTAAAAACCTGCACAACAAAAGAAACAACCAGCAGAGTAGAGTGAAAATACAACCTATACAATGGAAAGAAATTTTTGCCAGTAGCTGCTTATGCAGAGGACTCATATCTAAAAATATATAAAGAACTAAAAAAAAAATTAGAGATCTTCAAAATAAAAGATCCAATCAAAAGTGGGCAAGTGAAATGAAGAGACACTTTATAGAAGATGTAAAAAAGTCAATAAATACATGGAGAAATGCTTGACATCATTGGACATTAGAGAAATCCAAATTAAAACAACACTGAGATTTCATTTTCCCCCAGAAAGAATGACCATCATCAAGAAATCAAATAATAAGAAGTGCTGGAGAGGTTGCAGGGTAAAGGGAACATTTCTACACTGTTGGTGGGAACGTACACTAGTGCAACCATTATGGAAGTCAATGTGAAGATTCCTCAAAAATCTGAAACTAGAAATTCCATTTAACTCTATTCTTCTAGGTATCTTTCCAAAAGAGGTAAAGAGATCATATCACAGTGATACATGCATATCCATTTTGTGGCATCCCAATTCAAGACAACTAAACCTTAGAAGCAGCCTGTAGGTCCATCAATAGATGAACAGATAAAGACATGTAGTATTTACACACAATGGAGTACTACTCTGTCATAAAGAAAGATAAGCATGAGTTATTTGAAGGAAAAAGGATGTATCTCAAGAGTGTAATGTAAGGGAAGTAAATCAGACACATGACAAGCTTAAACATCACATGGCTTCTCTTACATGAGAAACCCAGAGTATAAATAAAGAGAAAAATAAAAAATAGATAATTGGGAGTAAGGAGATAGACCTCTCTCAAAGGGAAATGTGATCAAGAGAGGGAGGGAGGGAAGGGATGGAATGAAAAAAAGAATTAAGATGTATCATGTACATGTACCCAATACACGCAAAGAATATAAACATTATGTACTATGCATATGCACTAATTAAAAATATAAATCTAAAAATAGGAATATATTAAAAGCAATAAAATGTGAAAAAAATCAAACACAAACAAACAAAATCAAACAAGGGGCCTGGGGATGTAACTCAGTGTAGAGTTCTGGCCTACCTGTTCCAGGACCTAGATTCGATCCGAAGTTCATGCTAGGGCACGCGTGTGCACACACACACACACAATCAATCAATCAATCAATCAAACCAAGATTCCTCAATGAGTTACACAGAATTACCAACATGACTCAGCAATTCCACTCTTAAGTATGTTCCTAAAAGAAATGAAAATGGGTGTACAAATAAAAATAGGTACATAAATGCTCATAGCAGCACCATGCATAATGGCCAAGAAGTGGAAACAACCAAAATCTTCATCAACTGATGACTGAACTCTGGTAAAACCATACAGTGGAAGATTATTCAGCCATAAAAAGGCATTAATTACTATAACATGTGTGAACCTAAAAAACATTACCCTAAAGGAAAGAAGACAGACACAAAGTTCATATATGATATAGCTTCCTTTGTCTGAATCACCCAGTGTTATGCCTGGGATCCCAAATGTCCCTTAAATGGTTCATTGTGTTGAAATCTTGGTCACAGGTTAATGAGCTTTTAGGAAGTGAGGGTTCTAACTTCATCAGTGGACTCATTCATATATCTGTCACTTTTTTGTTGCTAGGACAAACTATCCAATACTCAAAATTTAAAGGAGGAGACATTTATTTTAGTTCACAGTCTCAGAGGTTTCAGTTCATGGTCAGTCAGCTCCAAGGCGAAAGCAGCATGGTGGAAGGGTCTGGGAGTTCAGTCACTTCTGTCATGGAGGCAAGGAAGCACAGAGAAAAGGGAGGAGCAGGAGAGAAAGATACACCCTTCACAGATCACATCCCCAGTGACCTGCCCCTTCTAACCAGGCCCCACCTCCTTAACAGCACATTCAGCTCTGAACTCATCAGTTGGTCAGTGCACTGATGAGAGCCCTACCTCTGAACCCATGAGATTTTGGGGGAGCAATCTAGATGCAAACCATAACAATTCATTGATGAGTTCATTAGCTGGATGGGATTCTTAGAAAGTAAGACCTAATGGGATGAAACAGGTCACTCGGGGTGAGGCTTTGAGGGTATATTTTGTCCCTGGCACCTTCCACTCTGAGTCTCTCTTCCTCTCTCATTCTCTGCTTCTTGGCTGCCAGGAAGACAGCAGCTGTC
>RJWM01037578.1:0-17362 GCA_004363535.1 Dasyprocta punctata | reverse complement strand
TGTGCAGCGTGCTGACCTTGGGAAAGGAGAGGGGCCTGGAGTTCTGGGGGAGGTGGCCACAGTTCTGGGAGGCTTGGGGAAGAGGCACCCAGAGACACCTTGCGGCAGTATAAACAAGGCCTTTTAGTAACAGCCTCAGGAGAGTAGACGGCTGCCTGCCGCGGCCCAGCCCCTTACCTAATCCTCTGTGTTCCGGGGAGTGGGCGTGACTGCATTCCTACTGACACCAGACCAGGGAACTCCACAGAAAGCTCCTCCCTGCATGGGGTGTGCAGTAGGAGAAGGGCAGATGGTTTCTTTAAAGTTGTTAGAGTGCCAAAGCCATACTTCAGGTGTTATTTTCTGAGCCCCACTGCAAGTAATCCATTTCTTCCTGCTCCCCTCCCCCTCCTCTCTTCCTCCCCCTCCTCCACCTCGAGAATGATAGGCATGGGGATTTAGCTCAGTGGCTTAAGCTCCTACCTGGCAGGTGCGAGGTTGTGAGTTTGTTCCCTGGTACCAAAAAAATTAAATAATAAATAAATAAATAAAAGGAATAAATTGGAAAAAAAAAAGAATGCTAGGCTAGTGCTACATCCCTGGCCCTTTCTATTTGCCTTGTGTGTGTGTGTGTGTGTGTGTGTGTGTGATTGAACCCAGGGTCTTGTACATGCTAGAAAAGTGCTCTACCACTGAGCCCCCCAGCCCCCTATTTATTTATTTATTTTTGAGATAGAATCTCATGAAACTGCCCAGGCTGGGTTTGAATTTTCAGAAAGTTCCTTCTCCCTCAGCCACCCAGAGTGCTGGGACTACAGATGTACACCACCATTCTTGGCTTGTTTTTCATTTTATTTTATTTTATTTTATTTTTGCAGCACCGAGGATTGAACTCACAGCCTCACACCTGCCAGACAGGCGCTTAAGCCACTGAGCCAAACTCCCAGCCCTGGTTTTTTGAGGCAGGGTTGCACTATGTAGCTCAGGCCGGCCTTATGCTCACGTTGTAGCCCAAGCCGGCCTCGAACTCACAACGCTCCACCTACCTCAGCCTCCCAAGTGCTGGGATTAAAGGCGTGCGCCACCACGCCCGGCTTGTTTTTCATTTTAATATCTGTAGTTTCTGTAGTGATGTCACCTCTCTCAATTTTTTTTGGTACTGGGGATTGAACTCACAACCTCGAGCCTGCCAGGCAGGTGCTTACGTCACTGAGCTAAATCCCCAGCCCTATATTTTGAGACAGGGTCTCACTATGCAGTTCAGGCTGGCCTTGAACTCACTTTGTAACCCAGGCTGGTCTCGAACTCAATGATCCTCCTGCCTCAGCCTCCCAGAGTGCTGAGATTAAAGGCGTGTGTCACTATGCCTGGCTGCCTCATTTCTTTATCAGAAATTTAATTTTTCTTCTATTCAGTTTGTCTAAAAATTTCATCATTTTTATTGATTTTTAAAAAAGATCAGTTTCAGTTCAAGACCAGCCTGAACTACATAGTGAGACCAACTCAAAAACAACAACAATAAAAATCTTTTTTTTTTTTTTTTTTTTTGGTACTGGGGATCAAACTCATGACCTTGCGTCTGCCAGGCAGACACTTGTGCCTCTGAGCTAAATCCCCAGCCCCTAAAAATCAAGTTTTGTTGTGGTTGGGGATTTAGCTCAGTGACACAAGCACCTGCCTGGCAAGGGTGAGGCTGTGATTTTGATTCCTGGTACCACCCCCCCAAAATCAGTTTTGTTGACTTTTCCTGTCATTTTTATCTATTGTTTTGTTTATTAATTGCTGCTTTTATTTCTGATTTAATTTCTTTAGCTATTTTGGATTTTTTTTTCTTTTTTTATGGTGTAAACTTAAGTCATTAATTTTATTTTTTTATTAAAAATTTGTTGTTGTTGGTTTTTCTTTTGAGATAGGGTCTTGCTGTGCAGCCCAGGCTGGCCTCATACTCATAGCAATCCTGCCTCAGCCTCCTAAGTCCTGGGATCTACCACACCCAGCCAAGTCATGGGTTTTAGACTTTGCTGGTGTAAACATTACGTATTATACTTAGAGTACTGTGTCCTGACCTTGTGTCCTCACCCTGGGTCAGGAGTCCAAAGCAAAAGACAGGTGCGGGTGACAGCTTATGGCTCGGGCCGGAGCCTCCCGCTAGCTGTGGGACCCTGGGCTCAGGCTGTCTCAGCCTTACCATCCTTGCTTGTGTAATGGAACCAAGTAAACGCTCTTCCTGGGTCGCTGGGGAGGAGGTAGCTGATGAGTGTGAAGGGTGTTGGCCATTCGCAACAGCCAGCCCAGGCCCACGTGAGAGGTGGCCGTCGTGACACTTGGACGATGGTGGCTTCTGTCTTTCAGATCTGACGCAGCATGTACACACCCATCCCGCACAGGTAGGCAGCTGCCCACCCTTCCCTACCCCTTCCCGGCCTGCCCCGGCTCTCAGCAGCCGCCCACTGCTGTCCTCTCCGCAGTGGCTCCCCGTTCCCAGGCTCTGTGCAGGCTCCTGGCCTGCACATATGGCGCGTGGAGAAGCTTAAGCCGGTGCCGGTGGCCCCCGAGAACTGGGGCGTCTTCTTCTCGGGGGACTCCTACCTGGTGCTGCACAATGGCCCGGAAGAGCTCTCGCACCTGCATCTGTGGATAGGTGAGGGGGGCGGGGCACGGGCCTGGGCAGGGTGTGGCTGGCCCCGGGTCTCAAGGGTCTTGCCTGCCACCCCCCGCCTGTCACAGGCCAGCAGTCATCCCGCGATGAGCAGGGGGCCTGCGCCGTGCTGGCCGTGCACCTCAACACCCTGCTCGGGGAGCGGCCGGTGCAGCACCGTGAGGTGCAGGGCAACGAGTCCGACCTCTTCATGAGCTACTTCCCGCGAGGCCTCAAGTACCAGGTCAGCTCCCTGCCCGGCCGCTGGGTGCCTTGCGACGTCCAGGGTGCACTGGCAGCTGGGGCCCCGTTCTGCTGTCTCCCAATGGGAATGGGTGCGGCCCCACTGAGACCGGCCTTCTGGCTGCAGGAGGGTGGCGTGGAGTCGGCATTTCACAAGACCTCACCGGGGACAGCCCCAGCTGCCATCAAGAAACTGTACCAGGTGAAGGGGAAGAAGAACATCCGGGCCACTGAGCGGGCGCTGAGCTGGGACAGCTTCAACACCGGGGACTGCTTCATCCTGGACCTGGGCCAGGTGGGTAGAGGGGGCGGACGGCGTGGGCGGCACCGAGCGGGGGAGGCCGCCGGGAGCCCGAGGGAGGGCAGGGGCTGGGAGGCCGTGAGGAAACACTGAGCCAGCCCTCGGAGGCTGTGGGGGTTGTTTCCTGGCCCCCCAAATGCTCGAGACCTCCACATAAACCTAAAATGGTGTTTTTGCATGTAAACTGCACATTCTTTCTTTTTCTTTCTCTTTTCTTTTTTTTTTTTTTTTTGCAATATTGATTGAGCCCAGGGCCTTCTTATTTTATTTTATTTTATTATTATTTTTTATTTTGTGGCAGGATCTTGCTAAATCACCAAGTTGTCCAGGTTGGTCTTGGACTTACCATCCTCCTGCCTCAGCCTCCCAGAGTGCTTGGATTACAGGTGTACACTACAATGCCTGGCCATCCTACCTAGGCCTTTTTCAAATTTTGAATTTTGAGACAAGGTCTCACTAAATCACAAACTCAGCCACAGGGTTGGGATTACAGACATGTTTCCCATATGAGCCATCTTTAGATGACATATAACACTTACAACAAAACAAACGCTGTGTGAATAGTTGCCCTGTATTGCTTAGGGAATAATGGCAAGAAAAAAGTCTGTACATGCTCAATAGAGATACAGTTTTTTCTGATTTTTTTTTTTTAAACAGTGTCTCACTATGTAGTTAAGCCTGGCCTCAAACTCATGGTGATCCTCCTGCCTCAGCCTCCTGAGTACTGGGATTATAGATGTGCACCATCACAACTGGCTTTTTCCTGAATATTTGTTGTTGTTGTTGTGGATTGTTGGGTTTTTTTGTCTTTTTGAGACAGGGTCTTGCTATGCTGTTCAGGCTGGCCTTGAGCTCACTTTGTAGCCCAGGCTGCTTTTGAACTCGCAACGATCCTCCTGCCTCAGTCTCTCAAGTGCTGGGATTACAGGCATGAGCCACCACGTCCGGTTTTTTCCTTAATGTTTTTGATTTTCAGTTGACTCTGGTGGAACCCACAGATGCAGAGGGCTGACTCTGTAAGGACAGAAACCAGCCCCCTAAAATCCAGCTGTTGCCTCTAAGGCCCTGGAGCTTACCTCCCCTTTCCCTTGGAAGCCTTTGTAGCCCTGAGCTAGTTGCTTGCCACTCATTTTCCTTAGCTTATTCACTCGCCCACTCATTCCCTGGATCTGCAGTGCTCTCTGAGTCAGCGCAGGCCCTGTGGAGGCTGCCGCGTGGAGGCCACCAGGGCGGCCGTCACTAGCTGTCACCCATAGCACGTTATGATGGGGGCAGCAGTGGCCAGGAGCTGGGGATGCTCAGGGTGGGGGAGCCCTGCCCAAGCTGAAGTCAGTTATCCCAGAACCTGGGGACGTACAACTGTGTCATACTGCTGCGGGGACAGGAGAAGGGTGCAGACGTGGATGGAGACCGCAGTGTGAGTGGGACGGCAGTAGTGGGAGTGGTGTGGCTGTGGAAGTGAGGCCTGGTTCATGAGGGCCCTGTTGTCTTTTTGGAGTACCGATGAAGATTTGGGGTTGAAAGGTCAATCTGCATTCAGTCAGTCATTCATTCATTCACCAATTCACCCATTCTTTCACTCAGCATGTATTTCTTTTTCTAAATATGTGCCAGCTGTTTTAGCAGTGATTATATAGCAGTGAACAGAGTGAAACTAAACCCACAGCCCTGAGATAGTTTTTAAATATATGCTGATGAGTGGCGTGGATTTTTAAAAACAAAACAAGGGGCCACGGATCTAGCTTGGCGGCACAGCGCCTGCCTGGTAAGTGTGAGGTCATGAGTTCGATTCCTGATACGAAACAAACAAACAAACAAAACAAGCCAGATGTGGTGACAAACGTCTAACCCCAGCACTCTGGGGGCTGAAGCTAAGCCGGGAGTTTGAGGCCAGCCTGAGCTACATTGGGAGTTCAAAACCAGCCTGAACGACATAGCGAGACTGTTTGAAATAGCACTAAAAACAAACCAAACCAAAACAGGGAGCAAGATGGTGGGTGGGCAGGAAGTGCTCTTAGAGCATTGTCACTGGCCCTTCTCAGAGATCTCTCCCTCTGCCCCTGCCTTTTTTAGCGATTCTTTTTTTTTTTCTTCTACTTTTTTGTGGTACCAGGGATTGAACTCACAACCTTGCGCCTGTCAGGCAGGCGCTTAAGCCGCTGAGCCAAACTTGCAGGCCTAAAACAATTTTATTTTATTTTTTATTATATTTATTTATTTGGTACTGGGGATCGAACTCACTGTGCTAAATCCCCGGCTGCCCCTGCCTTTTTTTTTTTTTTTTTTTTTTGCGGCACCGGGGATTGAACTCACAACCTCGCGCTTGCCAGGGCAGGCGCTTAAGGCACTGAGCCAAACTCCCGGCCCTGGTTTTTTGAGGCAGGGTTGCACTATGTAGCTCAGGCCAGCCTTGCACTCGCATTGTAGCCCAAGCCGGCCTCGAACTCACAACGCTCCGCCTACCTCAGCCTCCCGAGTGCTGGGATTAAAGGCGTGCGCCACCACGCCCGGCTTGCCCCTGCCTTCTTGATTGCCCTGACTTGGCGGAAGTGAGGGGCAGAGAAGGCCGGGGCAGGATCTGGGCAGCTGGCTCTGACCTGGGGTGCCCCGCTCCCCACAGAACATCTTTGCCTGGTGTGGGGGAAAGTCCAACATCCTGGAGCGCAACAAGGCACGGGACCTGGCCCTGGCGATCCGGGACAGTGAGCGGCAGGGCAAGGCCCAGGTGGAGATCGTCACCGATGGGGAGGAGCCCAGCGAGATGATCCAGGTTGGGGACGCGGGGGAGGGGCTGGGAGCCCCTGCTTCTTAGAAAGGCCAGGCGGGGCAGCGATGGGCTGGGGGCATGAGGGTGGTGACAGAGGATGACAGGGCCTCTGTGGCCGGTTTGTAGAGTGCCCGGTGTCACAGATGGCGTGTCCCTCTGAAGGGGGTGGACCTGTGTGCAATGGCTTGAGTTTCGGGGCAGGTATCCCAGCAAAACTGGGCGTCCCTGGGTCCTGCAGGTTCTAGGCCCCAAACCTGCTCTGAAGGAGGGCAACCCTGAGGAGGACCTCACAGCCGACCAGACCAACGCCCAGGCCGCGGCTCTGTACAAGGTGGGTGCTAGAGCAGCTGGGGGTGGGAGCTTCACAGAGCAGCTGGGGTCCCAGGGCTGAGGAGGAGACCGTGGGAATCGGTGGGGGGGGGGCATGTGCAAGGCTGAAGGAGAGGAGGATGGGTGGCCAGTGGCACTTCTGGAAGAGACAATGCCATTTGCTTCCAGCCCCTTCTTGGTAAAGGTTTGAAGCCATTGTGTTTGTAGTTTGGAAACCAAATGCACTGGGCCTCCGGGGGTAGGGGTAGAGCTGGAGGTGCAGGTGGGGCACAGCAGGCTCCTGGCAGGACTGAGGCTGCAGGAGAGGAGGGAGGGAGGCACTGCGGAGGACCCAGTGCCCACTCCCCAGGTTCCGGGGCAGCTGCTGTGGGCTCAGACCCAGCACTGCGCTGCCTCCCCAGGTCTCCGATGCCACTGGACAGATGAACCTGACCAAGGTGGCTGACTCCAGCCCCTTTGGCCCTGAGCTGCTGATACCCGACGACTGCTTCGTGCTGGACAACGGGCTGTGCGGCAAGATCTACATCTGGAAGGGTAGGTGGGCTCAGGCACAGTCTGCAGCTGCCTGGCTGGCTGTCTGTTTGCTGTCCCCACTCTGAAGTCCCAAAAGCACAGCCAGCCTGCGAGTCCCCAGCGCCTGCTCTAACACATAGCCAGGCCCTGGCCCCCACACACATTCTGTTCGCTAGGTCTGAGGGGGAGCCTGAACTTGGGGCTTTGGAACCAGTTCCCCATGGGTTCCAGAACCACACTTTGAGAACCACTGGCCTAGCCCCGTCCTAGGACTTCAGAGCGCTGATCCGGGAATTCTGCCTCCCAGGTGTGACAGGGTTAGATTTTAGGTAAATTAAATACCACTTTATGTCTTGGGTAGTGGACTTGCAGAACTTGTTTTTCTAAGAGATTATATCAGCTGGAAAGAGAAATGCTGTTTTGCAAGAGCCTATGTGGCTCACTTTGACCACAGCAAAATGTTGAAATTATACTTTGAGCCTGCGCAATCCTGGGAGCCTGGTTGCTTTTCCCTGGTTGCCCTTTCTCTTTCTCTTTTTTTTTTTTTTTTTTTTAAAAGACAGGGTCTTACTGTGTAGTTCAAGCTGGGCTGGAACTTATTACGTAGCCCAGGCAGACCTTGAACTCTCAGTGAGCCTCCTGTCTCAGCCTCTGAGTGCTGTGATTACAGGCGTGCGCCACTGCACCCAGCTTGATTGGCTTTCCTGAGCATGTGTTACCTCGCTAGCCAGGTTAGAAGTTTCTCAGAGGCAGGAACAGTGTTCACCTCAGAGTCCTGATGAAATAGCATTTGCTCAATAAATAGCTGTGCAGTGAACCAAAGCCGAGAAACCACCAGCCCCAGCCTGGTCAGAAAGGGCGAGGCGCCGTGTGTAAGACTGCGAGCACCCAGGCAGGTCACAGCTAGGTGCCTAACCCAGCGGGGACAGGGCGAGGGGGAACTTCGAGAGAACTCTGCGGAGGGGCTGCACCCCATGGACCCAGTGCCAGGCATGGAGAGTTCTCAGAGGCCCACGGGAGCATCGCAAATGCCGAGCAAGAAAGCGTTACCAGAAAGAGAAACTGGAGGAGAAACAGGAGACTTGGGGGGCCAGGAAGAGAAGCGCCCACGAGTAGGGGTGCAGCTAATCACCTCACAGTGGAAGAACAGTTTTTGGTGTTTTTGAGACAGGGTCTTTTGAGACAGGCTGTCACTATGTGGCCCAGGCTGGCCTTGAACTCGTGGTGATCCTCCTGCCTCAGCCCCCAAGTGCTGGGATCACAGCTGTGTGCCACCACACCTGGCACTTTTAGATACTTTGTCGTTACTGGGACTTTGATAGTTGGGCTGGAAAGCAACCACCATTCCATTTGTGGCAGTTTCCGTGGGAAAATGCCTTCTGCGGAAGCAATTTTCGTTACTGAAGAAGTGGATGAATTCTCCATGGGCTTGTTTTATTATTTTGGGTACTGGTGATTGAACCTGGGCCTTTTAAACTAAGCTACAACCCCAGGTCTTTTTTGAGACAGAGTCTCACTATGTTGCCCAGCCTGGGCTTGAACTTGTGATCCCTCTGACTCAGTCTCCCAGAATGCTGGGATTTACAGGCCTGTGCCACGCTACCCAGCTGAGCTTCATTTTTTTTTTTTTTTTTCGGCACCAGGGATCAAACTCACAACCTCGCACCTGCCAGGGCAGGCGCTTAAGCCATGAGCCAAATTCCCGGCCCAATTTTTTTGAGGCAGGGTCGCACTATGTAGCTCAGGCCGGCCTTATGCTCACGTTGTAGCCCAAGCCAGCCTTGAACTCACAACGCTCCTCCTACCTCAGCCTCCCGAGTGCTGGGATTAAAGGCGTGCGCCACCACGCCCGGCTGAGCTTCATTTCTATCAGCAGTTCGTGGGCATAGCCATTAGGCCAATGTAGGCTGCTGGCATTATAGGAGTCGGTCAGTCCACCTCTGTAATAAACCATCTCTTCTGCCTGGTGCTACTAAAAAGGCCGCAAAGAGTAGGGCAGACAGGTGCGAGGGGTCATGGGGAGGGGTCCACGGCCTTAGTTTGGAGCGCAGGAGAAAACCCATTCTTGCTGAAATGTCCCTGGGGCCTGGTGAGAGCAGAAGGTGCTTCTGCATTTTGTGGTGCTGGGGGTGGAACTTGGGGTCCTGTGCCTGCCAGGTAAGCGCCCTGCCGTGGACGCACACCCAGCGCCAGAGTGGAAGGTTCTGATCAGACCCGGGCAAAAGAGAAGTTTTCATTAGCTTCGAGCTGCCAATTTGGAAAAAGTCTTAAGGGACTGACTTCATACCTCCAAAGAGCTCTTCCGCTTTGTAGTTTTTAAATTGCCAGCTGTTCTGTGGAAGTGTTTAAATTTCAAGTACTGGGCATGGTAGTGCAAGTGTGTGATCCCAGTACTCTGGTAGGATGAGGCAGGAGGACTGCAAGTTGGAACCCAGCCTGGGTAATTTAACGACTTAGTGAGATCTTGTCTCAAAATTAAAAAAAAGCTGGAGATGTAGCTCAGAGTGAAGGCCCTGGGTTCAATCCCCAGTGTCAAAAAATGGGTGTGTGTGTAGATTTCAAGAAAAATGGGATGAAGGCTAAAGAGGGTCTCGGCTCCTTTACAATATACCCTCCCTGTGATCCAGGGCGAAAAGCTAACGAAAAGGAGCGGCAGGCGGCCCTCCAGGTGGCCGAGGACTTCATCTCCCGCATGCGGTACGCTCCTAACACTCAGGTGAGGAAGTGCCCGGATCTATAGCCCCACACCTAGGCCCTTCCTGGGGGCTCTGCACCTCTCAGACAGGACAAGAGGGAGGGAGAGCTTTGGATACAGTGGGGAACAATGAGGCCTCCCTGTCAGACCTGCTGCCAATCCTTCAACATTTAAAAACTCACCTGATTTTCTGTTTTTTCTCTCTTTTTTGGGTTTCTCTTGAGACAGGGTCTTCATATACAGTTCAGGCTGGCCTTGAACTCACTATGTAGCCCAGGCTGGCTTCAAATTTGTGGTGCTCCTCCTGCCTCAGCCTCCTGAGTACTGAGATCATAGTGTGTGCCATGAAGCCCAGAGTGTTATTTTTTTATGTTATCTTATTTTCAAAGAGGATACTGGGGAGCTGTCCTTGAGCCCTGAGAGCCAGGTGTGCTTTTGGATGGCTTGTGTACCTCCTCTGGGCCACTGTTCCCGGCTGCTACCTCCCTCCCCCAGTCCCAGCTTGTCTTTGTCCTTTCTACATGGCTCATGTGTAATTGATGGTAGTATCAGACTGTGTCCCTGAGCCTTTCTGTGTTTGCTTTTGAGATACGGTCTTGCTTTGTAGTTCAGGCTGGCCTTGAACTCCTGTCATTCCTCCTGCTTCTGCCTCCCGAGTGCTGTGATTATAGGTGTGTACTGCCACGCCCGGCTGGATCCAAGTCTCGAAGCAATCTGTTTTCTCAGCCTGTGTCGCTGTCACTGCTGTCACTCTGTCTTGTCTCTTGGCTTGCCTGGGACCTCGCTGGCTGGGATGCACGTAGACTCTGGCCTGGTGCCCGACACCCTGCTCCCCAGCCCAGGCAGGGGTGACCACTTTGTGAGCTGGACTTCTTGCCCTCTCCTGCAGGTGGAGATTCTGCCCCAGGGCCGAGAGAGTCCCATCTTCAAGCAATTCTTCAAGGACTGGAAGTGAGGGTGGGCGACTCCCCGCCCTGCTCCCTTGCCTCCACCTGCACCTGCTTTCTCCTCCCCTGGATGCCCCTGCCAGTGTTCAATAAAGGAAACAAGTGCCTTCCCCAGCTGTCCTGCTGTCCTTGTTCACCCAGCTCATCCGCACGCTGGGTGCTGAGGCCGAGCGGAGCTGGCACTGGCTTTGCAAGACTGAGGCAGAGGAGGGCTGGGGATTTAGCTCAGCCGCACAAGTGCCTGCCTGGCAAGTGTGAGGTCGTGAGTTTGGTCCTCAGTACCAAAAAAAAAAAAAAAAAAACCACCAAGGCAGAGGAACTGGGGTCCCCAGGCCAGCGGGTCCTGCTGTACACTTAAGGGGGTGGCCCAGCTCCTGGCCTGGGGTGGCTTGCAGCCTGGGGTTCAGTTCTGTCCTGGTCCCGGCAGGACAGGTGTGGCTGCGGGCTCAGACACATCTCATCCCAGCCAGCAATCCCTTGTGGCCTGAGAAGCTCCTCGCGGCAGCTTTGAATGAACACTCAGGTTGGGGCGCAGCTTAGTGGGAGAGTGGGTGTCTCATATACAGGGGTGATAAAAAAATATGGTAAAGACATGGGGCTGGGGGTTTTGCTCAGCAGCACAAGTGCCTGCTTGGCAAGTGCAATGTCATGGGTTCAATCTCTGGTACCAAAAAAAAAAACCAAACCAAAAAACCAAACAAACAAACAAAAAAACATGTAGCCGTGAACCCCATCAGTCCTCCCTGAACCGTGGGCACACTTAGCCCGTCCTTCTTACCACTCTCGGGAGCAGTTCCGGGAGTCCTCGCTCATGAGTGTCTTCAGCTGCACCGTGGTGGCTGCCTCTATGTCCTGAACTGATTCAGAACATTTACTTTTCATTCTGACCTTGAGGAAGAGCCAGAAGTCACGCAGTGCCACAGCCATTGAATAAAGCAGATGGGGGCGGCACAATGTGTGTTTCTGCGAGGCTGCTGCTTTCTATTGATTGGTGCTTGGCAGCAGCCTTCGCTATACTTTTTGATCCACATTGCAAAGACATGAAAGGATCTGAAGAACTGCTTCAGCAAGCAGGGTGAGGTGGCACACACCTGCAGTCCTAGTACTGAGGAGGCTGAGGCAGTAGGGTCACCTTGAGTTCAAGGCCAGTTTAAGCTACAAAGTATGACCCTGTCTCAAAAAAAAGAAATGTGTTTCACAAGTGTGATCCTGCTGGGCGTGATGGTGCATGCTGTAATCCCAGCACTTGGGAGGCTGTGCAAGAGGACTGCTGTGAGTTCAAGGTCAGCCTGGGCTACACAGCAAAACCCTGTCTCAAAAACACCCCCGCCAAAAAAAACACCAAAAAAAAAAAAAAAAAAAGAGATCAAAACAAGGGAGATTTTGAAGGTGATTAATGGCGATGTGTCTTTTACTGTAATAAATTTTTAAAAATTTCAATATAGCCAGGTGTGGTGGTGCATGCCTGTAATCCCAGTGCTTGGGAGGCTGAGGCAGGAGGATCGTTGGGAGTTTGAGACTAGACTGGGCTACAAAGTGAGCTCAAGGCCAGCCTGCGCTGCATCGTGAGACCCTGTCTCAAAAAGACAAAAGAACAATTTCAATAGATACCTGTTGTGGATCACACCTATATGACATCCTGGGTTCGATCCCTAGCACCACACAAAACAAAGTTGGGGAGGACATCTGACAGCTGTACTGAAACCTGGCTGCTGCTCCTCATAAGACACTGCCTTGTCCGCCGATGGGCCAGGGCCACCATGCAGCACAGGAAAAGCGCAGGCTAGAGTGGCCCTGGTCGGGCTCTCCCGTCTCCGGTCCTGGCGAGCTGCTTTCCTGTCTGCCCCCAGGTCGTTTGTTGTTTTGGGCTCTTGCTGATTTTGGCCAAGGAGCATAGAAAAACCGGCTCCCTGTGCATCTCCCTCCCTGTCCTCTCCAGACTTCTGGCGCTCGCCTCGGGCTGTGCAGGGTCAGGCACCCAGGGTGGTTTTTAAAAAGGGAGAGAGTAAGTGACAGAGTCAGGGGTCCGCTGCGTTTAGATTTACAGTGTATCCTAAGTTTCCCATGGAAAGCCCAGGCCTTTTTCCAAGAAAAACACAGATTAAGATTTTTCTTGGTATTGGGGGTTGAACCCAGGGCCTGTGCACTGAGCTACACCCCCACCCCTTTTTGTATTTTCTTATTCTTTAAGACAGGATCTGGCTAAGTCGCTGAGTTTTCCAGGCTGCACTCTCAACTTGTGACCCTGCTGCCTCAGCTTCAGCTTTTTCATCTATTCCTAGGGCCAGTAAGCCCGCAGCCAGTCTCTCAGCGGAGCCACAACTGAACGTCCCTGACTGTGACACTGCTAAAGCTGTTCAGAACCCGTCACCAGGCCACTGCTGCCCTGGCAGAGGCCTGTGCGTCCCTGTGTACCCGTGCAGCTGGGGGCACTGAGTGAAGCTTGCAGGCTCAGAGCAAGGAAACGGGAGAGAAGGGGGAGGGGACTGTCCCCAGCCTGGCACTGGCATGGGACTGGAGCCGAACTGCAGGCTTTCCTAGGTCTCCCGCCCCCTCTGTCTCCACAGCTCAGCCAGGCTGAGGAGGACGAGGCCCTAGTTACCACCCGGCAGAGCCGACAGGGTAGCTCGCAGGGCACCCTGCAGGCAGGAGTCGGAGCATTCTCCTGCACATTAGGGCGACCATCTGTCACCCAGTGAGGGGGCGAGGTACCATGTGGGCAAACCCTGCCACACCACCAAGAGCCAGGGCCACCTTGTCCCGCCGCTTTGCCTGGTCTAACCAGGTCCTGGGATGAAAGACTACACTAGGAACCCTTATGACTACAGCAATTCCTTTATTCTAAAACTGGTGTGCAGCAAATTTACCCCTTCCCTCAGCCAGGCTGGAAAACATCCTCGGGGACTGGGCAGCCTCCACAGGAGGACCTGAGGCTGTGATGGGGTAGCCCCGGGGGCGCCCAGCCCAGTGCCATTTCCATACCCTAAACCACGAGGAAGGGACTAGGGGACAAGGGGCCTGCATAGGGTGGGAAAGGCCAGCAGCTTCCCCTGGGCTGTACTGCCCCCTGCTGGTCGCGGCCACTGTTAGTTTCCTCTTCAAATTCCAACCGCAGACACCTGAAGCCTGAGTACTATTGGGGAGACAGGACCGCGGTTGGGAATCCCCTTCCATGTGGAATGTACACGTCAGGATAGGGCCGCCCACCCCACAGCCCTCGCTCCCTCTGAGATGCCTGGAGCCAGCCCTGGGCCTGGAGCCCTGTTGGGGACGGGGCTGGATACTGGTCACCAAGCAGCAGGATGATCTGTGCTTGAGACAGCCTATGTCAAGGGCTCAAGCGCCGGTCCTGCGGGCCGAGGGTATTTCTCTAGCCAGGCCCAGGAGCGTCCTAACCACAGCTGCGGAGGCTGGAAGTAGCCAGCCCGCCACGGAGCATGGGACATGGTTTGGCACGTGCCCTCTGAACCCCATGGCCCAGCCTGTAGGTGCTATCCGTCTGTCCACATGAGCCCCGAATCTTCAGACATGTGAGGCTGCAGGTCACACAAGCCTGTGAAGACAAGGTCCTTGGCATGAGAGCCCTCTGGCCCAGGACACGGCGGTGGCCCCAGCAGGGAGGCCTGTCCCTTTGACACCTGGGCCAGGTACACCTCCAGGCTCTTGAGCAACCGCCGGGGGTTCTTCTTGGCCCACACTTCCAAGTCTGGAACAGAGGACAGGAGCGAGGCTTAGGGAGCTGTGGACAGCGCAGCAGCCAGCGCCCCGAGCCCAGCAGCTCCAATGAGCCACTGACCTCTACAGTGGGGCAACAGAGGCACAAGAGTCACCGAGGGTGGACCGCACCAGAGGGGAGGCTGAGGAGCCAGAGGGAGCCCAGAGACCACGTACAACCCTGGCTGGGCCAATCTCAGCTCTGAAGAGCCCACCCAGCTGTTGTACCAGCATCCAGGTTTAGACTCAGCGAATGCGATGGTCATGCATGTATGGTCTGGGGTGGGGGACCAGTGCACTGCAGGGGGTGCGCTGACGGATGCAGCGGGGAGAGAGCACTGTGGGCTCTGGGCCTGGGCCCTGTGTGCTCAGTCGGAACGAACCTTTCAGTACAAAGCCTGCGTCAGAGATGGTCTTTTGCTGTGTCCTCCAGATATGTGCGAGGCGGAGGAAAGTGGCGGCGTAGAAGCTGTTCACCACGGGGATGACCTTCCGCTGCCGGTTGCACTCCCTGTGGGCCGGGGAGCTGACCCCAGTGCCCTCCTACTCCGCCTCCCAGTCCCCGGTCCCCTGGGAAACCAGCCCCAGCCCAGGAAGCCCCCACCAATGCCCAGGCCTCCTGCTTCGAAGCTGGGTTAGGAGCGGGAGGCAAGATGGGCCGGGAAACAGGACATGGGGACTCTACCCAGACCCAAGGGAGCCACCAGGGGAGGAACAGAGCAGAGGAGGACGAGGCAGGGTCTTGCTGGACTCACCTGGAGAGACAGTCCTCCCTCAAGGCCTGGATGGCCATGCGGGTGATGTTCACAGACATCAGGCAGAAAGGGAATTGCTGGAAGGGAGGGCCAGCAGGTCAGTGGCCGGCCGCGCTCCCTGTGCTTCGTCATCAGGAGCCTCAGTCTTCCCAGTAACCGTCCCTCCCTCCCACAGATGAGGAAACTGGGGCTGAGACTGTGAGCGGCTCTCCTCGGGCACGGCACTGAGGAGTCCGCCTGAGGTTCTCTGCTCCACAGCCCACGTCCACAGCCCCTGATTTTCCTGTCCTTGAACATCCTGACCCCTTAGCTCTCCCTGGCTTTCCCCCAACCCCCACTGCGCAGAGCATGTCACCCCTACAGCTATGATGAACCCGACAGGAGTGAGGCTGTGTTCTCAAGCTGCATAGATTCTTTTCTGTTTGTTTTGACACACGATCTCATTGTGTAGCCCAGGCTGGCCTCTAACGCATAGTGATTGTCCTGCCTCAGCCTCCGGAGTGCTGGGATGACAGGCGTGCGCCACCACACCCAGGCTCTGTAGGTCCTTCATCTCCGCTCCTTTCTCTGGACTTCTGGTTATCTGGCTGCTCATCCAAAAGCAGCCAGGGGAGGTGCAAGGAGGCGGGAAGGCATCCTTGACTTGCTGGTGCTGACAGAGGCCCCAGAGCCGGCTGTGCAGGCACCGTCCTGAGGACGCAGTGCGTGGGGCCCGGATGTGTCACCACACTCATGCTTTACTTTTGGGAGGGCAGGTTCCTTCCCATTACTTAATAACAGTAAAACAAAACAAGCATGACTTCTACATGGAAAGGGGCTCTGGCCCGGGAACCTGCAGACAGGATGTTATTTCCCATTAACACATGCACAAGGATGTCTCCTGAGAGGAAGCAGAGACCAGTGTGGCCCTCAGCAGAGAAATAGAAACCACAGAGGCTGAGGTCTATTCTGACCTGGACCTGCGCTGTCCAGCACTGCAGTGCCCGGTGACGCACAGCCGCTTATGCTAAAGTGAAGCGAAACGTTACACAAGAGTCCAGCTCCTCAGTTGTACCTTTTCTGTGCTTCCATTTAAAATGTCACAGATGTGCTCAGTGTCACATGTGCTTGGTAGCTGCTGCACCACGCAGCACGACGTCTCCGACACAGTGACCCCATCGCTGCCGACAGCTCTGCCCGCACGGTGCCGGGCCGCACTGGCCTGGCTGCCTGCTAGCTGTGTGTCCTGGAGACAGCGACCACCTCCCTGGCGCTCGGCCTCTCCAGCTCTCAGCACCAAAAAGGAAACCAGCTTTGACCGTTGTGCGGAAGTTAACATGGCAGGCCCCATACTGCTGTCCTTGGAGTCCTATTCACCAGTTTGGCCCACAGTTGGCATCTGGGAACTTATTATTTATTTATGTATCTTGCAGTACTAAGGATCAAATTCAGGGACTTTGTACCGAGCTACATCTGCAGTCCTGTTTTCTTTTGGGACAGGTCCTACTAAGTTGCTCAGGTTGGGCTCAAACTTGAAATCCTCCTGCTTCAGCCTCCCAGAGTGCTGGGATTACAGGTGTGCACCACCATGCCAGGCTTGAGCACTTGGGTTTAGAGGTATGAGTGGCACACTATTCCTGGACTGCTTGTGAATAAAATTTATGCTGAACACCTGCTTTCCCCCTATGATTCTGGAATTCGGGTGTCTGATAGGGACACAGTGCCTCTGTGGCAGGTCACAGGGAAACCCTGGGCACCGAGGCTTTGTATGTAGCACATGACTGGATGCTGGAGAAATACTATATAGTGCCAGCTTTCTAGACAGAAACCAGGAGACAGGGCAGCATCACCCTAGGGCCTCACAGGAGCACAAAAGCAGGGCTGCTGACTTCCACAGGAGAGGCCGCCTGGACATCAGCCCTGGCTTCCCGCGGACTTGGTCCTGTGTACGGTGCCCCTCGCTGCCTCTGCTTGCACGGTGCTCACTTGTGCTGTGCATGTCACCATGTGGGGAGCCCCGTGGGTCCTCCGGGCAGATCACCCCACCAAGGGACGGTCTCAGGCCCGAGCTCCACACTGGGTGGAGTTGTCATTAATCATTAGCAAAACTATAATACGAGCAGCTTATGTTATCTGTTATCTCGCTGTCCGTGCCAGGATCACCGTGAAGCTTACTTAGGGTCACATATGCAGACTAGGCGATGCCTCCAGATATTCCCTGCTTCTCTGGGCCAAAGAGGAAGAGCGCGGTCAGCAGCACCTTTGCCTTATCTGCCTGCCTCATATCAGGTACCCTGCCTGAGATCGCCCCTCCTCTTCTTTCAGGATAGAAACAAATATGGGAACAGGAACAGGAAGCAACATAGAGGAGGATCTGAACTTAAGTGTTTATCCACTCCAGAAACATTCTTACAAAGTCCACTTAAAAAGCAGCGAAAAACTAGATTTCAGACCTAAATGTCTCTTTTCTTCAGCATTTTCCTCAGCCCTGCACAGCTGGC
>RJWM01037577.1:0-17331 GCA_004363535.1 Dasyprocta punctata | reverse complement strand
CTCCCAGGGCATGTGGTTGGAGCCTCCACCTTATAGGGTGGGGACCAAGGCCTCCTGGTCCCAGGGACCTAGGCAGAGTGTACCCCAGAGTGTGGCACTGCCCTGACCCTAAGTCTGGCTGCAAGGAGTTCTCTGTGCACTTTCAACACAATTTATTTTCAACTTCCTTTGGGTTGATCATGATATTGTTTCTTTTTTTGTTTGTTTGTTTTTTTGCGGCACGAGGGATTGAACTCACAACCTCACACCTGTCAGACAGGCGCTTAAGTCACTGAGCCAAACTCCCGGCCCTCATGATATTCTTTCTAACTCAAGTAGTGTCACTAGATTCATAACTTCAGATCCTCTTAAAGTCCTCTGTAGAACGATACTCATTATACTGTCTCTTGTTTTAGTGCTGTGTTAATCAGGTTTGCCAAAGCAACTGAATCAGGAGAATAACATAAGTAGTATTTAGAAAAAGGAACACTATGGATTTTTGCTTTTTTCTTTGCTTTGAGTTATTATTATTATTATTATTATTATGAGATGCTCCACTGTGTTTACACTGGCTTGCATGACGCTAACAGGGGATAGGTAGAGATTTTCATTGATCGCATATAAGCCTGAGCAGTTTGAACACAAACCAGCAAACACATGCCTGGCTGAAGATAAAACACTTCCATTTGTTGTTCTAATTCATGCTGGTTTTGGAATCCTTTCCAACTGTTTCGACTTTGGGTAAACTGCCTTGCCATGCCAGTTTGCCTGCTCATGGAACCCCACTTTCATTTCTATCACATTAATGGGCTGAAGGCATGTCTGTCCAGTACTGTCACTTCCAAGGCTCTTTCCCTTTTGCAGTGACATGTATCTCTCTGAGAAAAGAGATGACCATGAAGCTTTGTTCCATGTTCCATAAGTCAAAAGAGACCGCAATCCCTGAAATTCCCCTAAGTTCTCTTGGCTTGCCTACTCCATGTCTGTATACTGGAGATGGCCATGGAAAATGTCTATGACACAGCTGAGATAAAGCACCAGCTTCAGATCAAGGCACATTTTAGTCTGTCTGAAGCTTCCTGTGGGTGTCATTGTACAGCATGAAACAGTGGTGGCTGTTCTGGCTTTTCACACTAGTGACATCTGAAGTGTATTGCAGGTGGTAAGGAGGAGGAGAGAGTGTGTAAGGACAACCAGAGAGTACTTTGGAGAGACTCACTGAGCATGGATTGGAGGTGCAAAGCTAGAAATTTGGCAGCTCTTACCCATTCTTGTACCTTGCTATTCAGGAACTGTGTTCACTGCATCTGCTGTCAGTCATTTCCAGGCAATGGTAATTCTGCACATGAGAAAACCTATGAATGTGTCTCAATTGTTTTTCTTGTCATCATGACATAGATCATGAGACAGATTTATTGGCATCTTGGGAGTGGAGGTTGAACAATGTCACAGAATAGGACAGACCTTATTAGAAGGAAACCTTGAGCCTAAATATCACTAGTGCTGTGCTTGAGGAACCTGTTGCCAGTGTATTTTCTTTCCATATTGTTGCCACTTCTCATCATGATTAGATTATACCCCATGGCTTCATGTACTTTTTTTGTATTGACTGTAGACCCTAGGTATGAATAAGCACTCTACATGTGATGTACCCCTGAGCTGCAGTCCAACCTCATGTACAGCTATTTTAGTGCTCAAATGAGAATGTTTTAGATTGTTCATACTGTGTTTTCCTTAATTCTTTCAATATTATTTTCTAGAGTTCTTTGCTCTGCTGTGTGTAGGTGTGATTCCTGACAGGGACTCCACTGTTTGTCTCCATAGCATTTTATTTGCCTTTCCACAGTTAGGGGAGAGCAGGCTTTTGTAGTGCTGTCACTGTTACAAGTGCCACAAAGAACATGCTCTTACTTGCTTCCCTAGAAGCAAGCTTTGAGAAAATGCCATGAATACTCAGGAGCCTCTTTGCTGGTGCATAGAGAGTGGATCATTTAAAATCTTACTCTACACTGTCCACACCACCACTACTAGTGGGCTGTAGTTTCTCTTTGTTATCACCATCAACACTAGACCTTTTCTAATTGGACAAGTTCCATAGATTGATAATGAATTTTAATTGCTTCTTTTTAGTTTTTCTCTATTGTATGCCTCCAGTTTTAGACATTCATTTTTTCATTTCCTCTGCAAGTTACTATTTAATAGATATTTCGATTTCTCTGTACATTTTGTGCGTGCTGACCTTGAGATAAAAATGCTTGAAAACTATTCCCAGTTTCTATTCTAGTTGGGCATAATGTAGCTTTATTATATTGACTTAGTTTTAATGAGTAATAAAGCTATGGGAAACACTGTAATTTTCAGTTAATTTTCTCTTTGGAAGCATACATATCCTTATCATTTTTCTCAACTTTCGTATCTTGATTTCTTTTCATTCCTGCATGGAAATCTTATTACTTTCATTTTCATCCTCATAGCACTTTTTGTCTGGCTTACTTTTTTTTTTTTTTTTTGTGGCACCAGGGATTGAACTCACAACCTCACGACTGTCAGACAGGCACTTAAGCCACCGAGCCAAACTCCCAGCCCCTGGCTTACTTTTTAACATGGCACATGAATGTTTCTTTACTGGTAGAAAACAAAGGTGGTGAATATCCCTGATTCATTTCTGATTGTGAAATAATTTATTTGCTGTGTCTCCTCTCATTGTAATATATGCTAGTTTTGTGTGTGTGCATTATCATGTTTTATATCATATTATGATAGTTTTCTTCATTAAAACCTTTAAGAAATAATTAATAAAAAATTGAGTTTTACAAAACATATCACGATTCCAATAATCAGATCAATACTATCATTGTTTTTTTGCTTTAAGTTTCACTGTAGCTTTACAATGCTTAACTGCTTTGATAAGTTGGAAGAAATGAACAAACACAACTTAATTATAATATAGTCACATTTTTTCTCTGGTACATCGGGTGAACTTAGGGATTGTGCAGGTCAGGGAACCATGCTACAACTCAGGTACCTGCAAAGATGAGTAACTATTTTCCAGTATGCACTAGGTTTTTCTAGGTAATGTTCTGTCCTGGTTTTGAAAATCTGCATGCCCATGTATACTGGGCCTATATGACTTGTGTTATAAACATGTTGTCTGTATTTAGGTAAAGATTGCATCAACCTGGTGAAATAAACTGCAGAATTTTCTTACCCCTTTTTTTGTTTACAAATACTATGTTTCAGGCTACAGTCAGCTGAGTATATAATTTTTCATTGTAATGTTCTTATATGTATATGCTTGGTGCTCATAATAAATATATTCATCTTGGAAAATGGGTATGTTCAGAAATGGCATTTTGATCAATGTCTGTAAAGTTTCAGTGAATCACTTGAAAACCCACTGGGAGATTCACTTATAAGAAGAGCTTTTTGATTGCCACTTGAGTTGCTTGATGATTTATTTTTTTCCCCATCATCTATCTATTGTATTTTCATATTTCTAATTTTGTGTATTTGTATTTCTCCACTATGTATAATTCATGAAATGACAATTCTGTTATAAATCTTATTTCATTGAAATAACCTTGACTACCCAGGTGCAGTGCTATGCATCTGTAATCCTAGCATTCAGGCAGCTGATCCAAGAGGATCAAATGTTTTTGTTTTTTGCTTTTGTACCAGGAATCGAACTCAGTAACTTGTGCTTGCCAGGCAGGCACTGTGCCAAAGAGCTATATCGCTGGCTCCCAAGGATCAGAGTTCATGGTTATTGGGCTATCCTATAGACTTATTTGAGTCCTTATAAGGAGTGAGACCTGTCAAGTAAGTTTGTAAAAGCTAGACTCTCCAGGCTGGTTCATTACATCTTCAGACAGCATCAGTGAGGGGATATAACAAGGAGAAAAGGAGGGCCACATCTCTGAAAGGCTAGTATGTGTAATTGGAGACCCCTCTTGTATGCAGTGATGGTGCGATTTCTGCTGGCTCATACCTGTGGCAAAATACATGTGGTCTCACAAGTGTCAGTGGCTGTGGAGACCCAGAGCTAGCAATCCGTAGCCAGAGAAGGGTTAGACCAGTTGAGTAAGGCATGGGTAAGCTATTCCGTTGTGTGCAAGCAGTTGGATATTGGTGGAGAGACTGGCCTGAGAGCATCTGTGGGGAATCAGGAGATTATACTGGTTAATGTGATTTTGTACATAGGAAGTGATTCCATCCTGGAGGCAAGAAGAAGATGAGGTACAGTACTAACAGAATGGAAAGGAGAACCCACAGGTAGAAGCATAGTAAGAACAGGGTGGTATTGGGGTCTGCCTTATTTGTCATGGGCCTCCACAAAGAGTATCAAACAGGAGAAGGGAAAGATAAAAAAAAATACTGTGACTTCCTGTGCGGAGAAATCACACAGTGTGTCCTGGAAAAGGAGATCTTGTATCCAGGTGTAGAAAGACTGGAGAGTAGGAGCCCAATGGTGAAACCAGGTCAAACCAGCATAAACTGATCAAATAAAAACAGATGAAATGGCACAATGTACAGGGACAGGGCATTTAGGGGGTTTTCTAGAATTTTGTTCAGCCTGAAGGATGCTGGGGAGATTACTTGCACTGTCCACTAAGGGGAGAGCTCAGGTGAACTTTCAGCTGGACACCGTTTTATTCTAGAATGGTGAATCCACTGCAGGGAGTGTTGCAAGTGAACCATCCTTGGAGTGCTGCAGATGACTCTGAAAGGTCCCTGCCAGTTTCCCTGCAGGGATCAGGAGTTTAATCAAAGTGAGATTGTTAGCCAGGTTATCATCATAAGGCAAGAAAGGTTAGCAGCACATCGTATTTCTCTTTGGACCTATTGTAAACCTGAGAGATAATCTCCAATGGCATAGACATTTGGGCTGAGATCTGACCCAAGCAGAAAGCTGCAGAGTACAAAAGCTCAAATGGGTTGTATCTGGCAGGTCCTCTAGGAGTGGCTTGAATTCTGAGGAAAGCTATTAGGCAGAGGGAACCAGTCCTTGTGAAGCCTTAAGGAGGCTGTTAGTTCTTTTTACCTTTCCAAATGATTGAGGCCAGTATGAACTATAAACTTTCCTTTGTACACTAAGTGCCCTGGACACTTCCTGAGTAATCTGACTGATGCAAGCTGGGCCAGTATCTGATTGAATAGAGCTGCAGAGACCAAGTCAGGGGATTGTATCAGTTAGGAGAGAATCAGTGACTGCTGGAGCTTTTTTCTGAACTGGTAGGAAAACCTCTACCTACCCAGTGAAGATGTCAACCCAGAGCAAAAGATATCTTAACTTTTGCAATGTGGCATGTGGGTGAAGTCAGTCTGCCAGTTCTGGGCTGGGGAGAAACCTTGTGCCTGGAGTGTGGGAAAAGAAAGGGTCCACAGGAAACTCTGAGTCATAGTTACCTGGCAGACAAAGCATTGAGCTGTAGCAGACATAAGCAGGGTCTTCTAGGAAGGAAACGAAATAAGTGACTCAAGTAGACAGACTCTAGGTTTGTAACTTTTAATTTCATGATAATGAAAATTATCATGGAGAGATGAAGGGATAGTGTAGGCCTTTGAGGCAGGGAAGAGGGATCTTCCTTGAGCTAGGAACCACCTGGAGTTTGTAGGGTTGTTTTGCTACTTTTGATGATCAGAGACTGAGTAGACTGGAATGAAGCAGGAAAGGGCAAAGTATTTACCTTTTGTAGTGTGGTAGGAGATAAAAAAAAAAAAGCTGTCTCCTTTGTGGTTTTATCTGCAAAGACATTTGCAATGGCTATGGGACCTGAACGTCCTTGGTGTCCTCTACAATGAAGTACAGCCACCATGTTGGTGGAAGAGCTGTCTGGAGAATGGCCTTAATGTGTAGCATAATGCTGATTGAGGACACCTGAGAGGTGACAAACCCTTGAAATTCTCTGTGAATATCTGAGGCATACTGGCCAACAAAACATGTTCCTAATAAAGATTCTTTGACCTGTGAGTTGGGCTCAACATTAGTATACCTGTGGAGGGCTTCAGTTAAGCACCCCAGAAATAAAGGATGAATTTCTTCCTTGTCCTGGGAATTTTTCTAGTCTTTTCATAATTGACTGACCCACTCAGATGCCTTCTCATTGCATCCATTAAGTGAATAATCACCTCCTTGTGTTTCGTTTGGCCATCATTTCCAATCTGACATTGTCAATCAGGGCTCCTATCAGGCACTGCAACTTTACCCATGTCCCTGACATTATTTCACACATGCACTTTGGTGGCCATAGTCTGTGCTGTGCCTCATATGTGAGCCATCTTTATAGGGCTGCAGCAATTAGAAAACAGCATGAAGATCTGTTTAGGCTAGAACATGTTATAACCAAAGCCTGACATTCATCCATGAATCTATTAGGGTCTGGCTGTTTTATCTGGCACCATTGGTACATAGGCACAAGTTATTGTACAAGATCCATGTAATTCTGTCTCTTGACAAAGGGCTGTAAAAACCTGGACATATGTTATTTCTGTGCAGTCTTCCTTCATCTTACAAAATAGATCAAGGTGGAATACTGCACCAAATTCATGTTGCCATTCAGATGCCGTGCCTCTCCACCTTCTAACTCATACCCCACTGTGAACTGCAAAGAACAATCATCCATTTCTGATCCTGAAGTCCTCCCCTTTAAAATGGTCCCAATTCTCCACAACCCATCCTAAAGATTATGCTTCATGGACAGACCCCAAGCCCCCCATTCTCCAGGAAGGTGCATTTCATACCTTCGAGACCTTTCCTTTAAACTTCAAATGATGTGTCCTTTTTACCTCCTGCTGATAGCTCACCAAGAAATATGTCATGGGCTGGATCTGTGAGTCTGTAAGGCTGAAATAAAGAACTTAAAACACACCTTCAAAATAAGATTCCATCACAGAAAAAAAACATTCAGGACACATCAGTAAAAGGGATATGAGAAATATTTATTTCACTTATAACTATGGACTAGAGTTGCATCCATTTACATATAAAAATTTGCAGTTTATCCTGTTTTATGGCTTAATAATATTCCATTGTTAAAAAAAAAATCTTTTTTATCCATTCCTAGGTTGATGGGCATTTGGGTTGTTTTCAAACTTCTACTATTGCGAATTGTGCTGCTACAAACATGGGTGTACATATTTCAGTATGGTATGATGTTGTTAATTCTTCTGAGAAAATGCTCAGAAGAGGAGTAACTAGATCAAATGAGACCACTAATACTAGTTTTTTGAAAAATCTCCACTCTGATTTTCACAATGGTTGTACTAGTCTTCACTTCCACCAGCAGTGAAGAAGTCTGTCCATATTCCCCACAGTCCTTCCAGCATTTATAACTAATTGACTTCTTTCTTTCTAATAGCCATTTTTTTCTGGGCTGAGATGGAATCTCAGTGTTGTTTTCATTCATCTCTCTTGAATGGCCAGTGATATTGAACATTTCTTCATGTAATTGTTTGCTCTTTGTATTTCTTCTGAGAATTGTGTATTCATCTCAAATGCCCATTTTTGGATTGGATCTCTAAATTTGAGAAGTTTGACTTTTTTGAGTTCTTTGTATGCCCTCAGTAGTAGTCCTTTGTCTCAGGAACAGCTGGCAATCATTTTTTCCCAGATTCTAGCCTGTCTTTTGACTCTTGATTGATTCTCTTGTGGTAAATAAGCTTTTTAGTATTATGAAATCCCAGTTGTTGATTCTTTGTGATAGTTCTTGTGCCATCAGTGTTTTATTCTTCAGTCTTTGCCTACACCTGTGTCTTCAAGAATTTTACTGATTCTATATTCGAGCTGATTTAATGTTTCAGTTTTAACATTTTGAATTTTAATCCATCTCAAATTTAGTTTAGTGTGTGGTGAGAGATATGGGTCCAGTTTTAGTCACAGCATGTGCAAAGCCAGTTTTTCTAGCACCATTTATTAAAGAAGATTTCTTTCCAGTGAATGTTTGGCACCTTTGTCAAAAATAAGGTGACTGAATATGTCTGCAGTTGTTTCTGCATCTTGTAATCTATTCCATTAGTCCTCTGGTCTCTTTTTTTTTTTTTTTGCCAGTACCATGCTGTTTTATCGTAGTACCTCTATAGTATAGTTTCAGTTGTGGTGCCCCCTGCCTTGCCTTTGCTATCCCGAATTGCCTTTGCTATTATAGGTCTTTTCTGGTTCCTAATATCTTTAAAAATTTTTTGGGTCTAATTCTTTGAGGTATGTTGTTGGAATTTTGATCAAAAGTGCATTAAAACTGTTTAACAGTTTTGGAAGTATGGCCATTTTCACTGTATTGGAGCTTCCTACTGAAGATCAAGGAATATCGTTCCTTTTTCTGATACCTTTTCAACTTCCTTTTTCAAAGTACAATAGTTTTCAATGTAGAGATCTTTTACATCCTTGTGAAGTCATTAGATTGATTTCTAGATGTTTCTTTTTTTAATTGTATACTAAAAAGTGTAATTTTCCTAAATTCTCTTTCATTGATTTTTAATTCATACATAGGAAGGCTATTGACTTTGAAGTGTTGATTTTATGTCCAGGTACACTGCTACATTTGCTTCTTAAATTGAACAGTCTTTTAGTGGAGTTTTTGGATCTTCTGTATAAAGTCTCATGTGATCCACAAGTAAGGATAATTTACCTTCCTCCTTTGTTACCATTATTCTTTTTTTATTTCTTTCTCTTGCTGAATTGCTGTGGCTAAGATTTCCGAACTATGTTGAATAAGAGTGTAGAGAGTGAACATCGTTTTCTTGTAACTGAATCCATCTTATGAATTCCATTTCTTTCCTATTTTGGGCACTCATGACTTACATCATTTTCTTAAGTTTCTCTATTTTTTATTTTTGTCTGCATCTGCTCCAGAATCACTAAACATGGTTTTCATTGTGGACACCATTTGTTCAGTCATCTGAGAAATTATTTCTGATTTGATTTTTTTTAGCCTCATTCAATTGCTTTCTTGTTACCACTTCAGAGAGGCAAGGTGGGTGGCATTCAGATTGTCTCAGCTCTTTGGCCCCTGGGTTTGACTCTGGTGAACTCAGTGGCTAAGGTTTCCTCTCATTTAAGTATCTTCACATTTCCTTTTCTTTTTTTCATTTAATTCCTTGGTTGATGCTTGTAAAAGTGCCTATAGTGAGTTACTTTACTGCTAGTATTTAAACCTCTTATGAAATAAGAATGTCTCCAAGAGGTCTTCCATGTGTAGCTGGTTTTGAGTCCATTGTAAGATTCTACCTCTTCAATTTTGGGGGAATGAGAAGTTGTTACCTGCTAAACCCATTACCTGTTTATTTGGCACTGCCCCACAGTGAATTCCAAGACCCATAGTCAATCTCAGTCTTGGAACACCAGGAACAACAGCCACTTAGAACAGTTATGCCACCCCTAGCTAAAGGAGAACCACCAGCAACAACATTAGCATCAAACACATCCTAGAAATTGACAAACAGAAGTAACTACCAGTTTGCCCCCTTTAACTGTATGAATCAGATTTGTTGTTATATAACAAAATCTAAAACAAACCAGAAAATGATATGCAGTATGTAAGTCCTTAATATGTCAATTTTACACTCAGGGGTTAAAATGTAAAAGGAATTGGAGAAAGAATAGAGAAGTAGAAGACACGGGAGGGATTAGAAGTAAGGCTAGAGGACTAACGGCTATCTTGCTAACTTTGGGGAACTGGTGCAGGAGACAGAAAGGGAAGAGAAAAGAAAGGAATAAAAGGAAGAACAGAAAAACAACCACAGAAAGGCTAAAACCCACATTCACAGTCATATAAAAATAAAATCAAACAATATAGGAGAAAAAGTAAAAATCCATGTCCAAGTTTGTCTTTGCTGTCACTGGTAGATTATGTGTGGAGATAGAGTCCAGATGTGTGTTGATTTATCCCAACAACACAGCAATAGCTTTATGGCAGAGTACTGCATAATCTCAGCAAGGCTACATCTTTATTTCTGCTGGAGTTTATGCTGTATTCTGGCTGTAGGAGCCAAGAACAGACCTATTCAGCCTGGAGTAGTCAGTGCCCCTTCTCTGGGCTGGAATTCAGCTGGGAGCCACTAAATGAACTAAGCAGTTGTTCTCAGTTCTGAAGTCACTTGACCCCTCTCCAAGATGTCTCTTGCCAGTTGCCCTCTCTTGCAGGATGACTGAGGTCTCAGCACTCACCCCCACAGTGCAGTCCTCCACATCCACTGCTTCCCACCACTGCTACATCTCTCCATGGAGGGTCCTGGCATTGCCAGTGGTCACTGTGTGTACCCAGGCCTGAACTACTCTCATGCACTGAGTCTCAACTCAGGGAGAGGGTTCTGCTGGCTACCTCCTTTATTGAAGTTTCTCTCTTCACTCTATCTGTGGGCTTCAGTTCTCAATTCACATCCATCCTGCGTGGAGGGGACACACTTCCCTCCTCCTGTCTTCCTTGAAATACTATATACCAGTGTCTGGATAGCAACTCTCAGATATGCTCTTTCTCTGCTGCTTACCATTCTGTCATCTTCTTTGGAGTCTCAGTCAGCAACACTTTTAATAAGCTATTTCACACCTTTCTCACTGTACTTGTAAAAGTGGCATGTACTGTACGTTCCACATGCAGCACATCTCAGTGCAGAGTACTAACTCTAGTTTAAGCATTGACTAACCATGGATACCAGCGTGACTGTTTTGGACAGTGCACCTCAACCAGTGTTTAGTGAGCCCCTCTGCCACAGCCAGATCCTCAGGACTGAAGTGCACAGGGCCCATTTTTATACTTTAAAAATCATTGTTTGGTGTTTATAATATCTACTGAAACCTGAAAAAAAATTAGCATCATTGACAGTGTCTTAGTTTTTGAGCAATTTCTGAGCTTGTAAAATTTCACTATTAGAGGGAGAGAACAAGATGGCGGAATAGTAAGCAGCAGAGTAAACATCCTCCCTGAGAGATACCATCCAGATGCGAGAATATAGCAACGTGGGGAAGAGAATAAGGAAGGAAGTGGGTCCTCTGGACCCAGGAAGAATCTAAAATGAGAATTGAAGCCCACAGAAAGAGTAGTAAGAAACACTTAAAGAAGGTGGTAGCTGATGGTGCCTCTGCTCAGAGCCAGACCTACTGTGTGGAACCTGGCGAGGCACGATCAAGGTGCCGCAGTGGTGGCAGTGACCCCAGAGGCCTCTGCCAAGAGAGGCAGCATTGGAGGAGAGTGGCAGTGGATGGGGGAGCAGACCTGGAGAACTGAACTGGCTGACAGTGAGTGTGCAGAGGTCTTCACCCTCCCACCAGAAAAAGGGATTGGCTGGGAGACATCTTGGAGCTGGGCTGGGGACTCCTAGCTGAGTGCAGACCCATGAAGGTTGTTCAGGCTGAGCCCTGCCCCCTACATGCATCCTGGGGGTCACCTCAGAGGGTCCCTGCGGGTGACCAGCTCAGTCTGGAGACAGCGGCTCTGCACGTGCTCTAGGGGTGGTGGGCGAGAGTCTGCGGGTGACTGACCCACCAGCCCAGGTTCGTGTGTGGTGGCCCCACCCCTGCTCACACTGTACCAGTCATCATGGAGCCAGGATGGGCAGGAAAAGGCAGCAGATAGCGCTGTAACAGCACCCTCAGTGACAACCATCAGATATCCGTAATGAGCACTGGCTAGAAGAACCAGTCTGACTTTAGAGAAATTGTAGCCAATGAGAGGAGTACCTGGGTGCCCCGTACCCATTTGCCCAGAAGAACCCAGCAATATGTCAAGACAAAGACACAAAAGGCAGTCTCTGGCCTCCAATCCAAACAAAGCAAGTCCAGGAGATGGAAACACAGAAGAGACTGGGAGTCCCACAGCTGAAGTTTCTGAGGTGATGGCAACTGAAGTAAAGAAACAACTTCAAGAGGCTATAAAAGAAATTAGAACAGAAATACTCAACTAAAAGAAGAAATGAAAAACGTAATAAAAAGAACTGCTAGGCAACTCTAAAGGAGATGTAGATGAAAAAATGGAGCATAGGAAAATGAGGGAAGCCTTGACAGAACAATACAAAAAAGATTTAGACTACGTGAAACAGATTCAAAGAGATACCCAGGAAATCAAAAACTCCAATGAAAGTTGGCAAAACCAATTGAAAAAAACCAAAGATACACTTTCAAACCTTGAATACAGGTTTGCAGCTTGTGATCGTGAAAGGAAAGATCTCTTAAAAATAGCAAGGAACCTGGAAGTAACAATACAATGGCTGCAAGACAACCCAAAGAAACATAACTTAAGAATAGAAGGTGTGAGTCAATAATCACGTGTCAGTACAAGTGAAATTAAAAGCTTATTGACAGAAATTAAGCATGGGAAAAGGAAGTGACTTTCAGATAAGTGAAGTATATAGAACTCCAGCTAACCATAACCAAAATAAATCTACACCCAGACATATAATAATCAAGATCTCAGAAATTCAACACAAGAACAGAATGTTAAAAGCTGTTAGAGAAAAGAAACAGATCACCTACAAAGGAAAACCCATCAGAATCACAACAGACTTCTCAACACAAACCATCAGGTCAAGAAGAGCTTGGAGTGAAGTATTTCAAGCCCCTAAAGAAAACAACTTCCTACCCAGATTGATGTACCCTGCAAAACTATGTTTCAAAGTTAGTGGACAAACAAGATACTTCCGCAACAAAGAACAACTGAAGGAATTTATGACAACCAAGCCAATGCTACAAAGAACACTGAAGGACATTTTAGAGAGAGATAAAAAAAAGACCACAGCTCCCGAAACAGTGGCAGAGGGACATTTCCGAGCGGCGCAGACAACTGAGTGGAGAGGAAAAGTGGGCAGCCAACTGCAGGAAAGTGGCATGGCAGAGATGAGGCAGTACATGTTGGCCTTAACCATTAACGTAGATGGCCTCAGTCCACCCATGGAAAGAAACACAGGCAGAGTGGATCAGGAGATGGCATCCACCGATATGCTTTATACAAGAAACACATTCAACTTGAAAGGGGATTCATAGACTGACAGTCAAAGGAGAGAGAACAATGCTGTATGTGACAGGGAACCAGAAAGAAGTGGGGGTAGCTTGCCCATTAGCTACATAATGGACAAGAAAGATACGGCATTTTTATCCAGTGGAAAGCTACTCAGCTATAAAGAAAAATAACCTCAAGCCTCTTGTAGGTAAATGGATACAACCTAAGATCATGTTCATGGATGAAATGGCCCAGAACCGCATGAGTGAGCATCATGTTATCTTCCTAGTACAAAAAAATAATAATAATAATAAAATAAAGCTAAAGGAGTTAGTAGGATTCAAAATACACAATATGTATTGTAAAAATGAAAGGGGAGGAAGTGTCCATTGTTAATAATCTATCATCAGGATTTGAGTCCTATATTGTTTCCATTGAGCTGTTTAGTTAGATCTTATTCAATTTCGGTGTGCCCAATTTTATTATATTTGATGGCATAGACAGCTATTTCAAAGATAACAAAACCCATTATGGTAGCCATTATAGATAACTGATCACCTTGTTTTGAAACCCTATATTGCTTTCATTGTTTTGTTTTGAGTGATTTTATCCTATTTTGGATTGTTTGATTGTATTATGATTGATGATATAAGCAACTGCTTAGAAGATAACATGAGGCATTATAGTAATCAGTGTTGTTTTACTATGTATTGCTTCCATTGTTTTGTTTTCCACTGGTTTTATCCTGTACTATTTTGTTTGACTGTATTGTGCCTGATGGTCTGTGGTTATTTTGAAGATAACAAGAGGTATAAGGGGAAAGGAGGAAAGAAGGAAGGGATAAGGAAAAAGGCATAAATTTGTATATAGGTATATATAAGATAGTTAAAATGACTATACTATTAAATGCATTAGTTATTGAAAAAGAACAGTTAATACTCATGATTAGATCAGTTTTACATGTCTATATCTGTTAATCTAAACAACCCCTTCGAAGGTAACAATATGCAATATTACAACCACTGTCAAATTCCTATCATTTTACTTTGTAAACCTATAATGTTGTTGTATTGGATTTTTTTTTTTGTTGTTTGTCTCTTTTGCTTTTTGTTTTTCTTTTCTGTGTCCATTTTCTCTTAAATAAAGAAAAATTCAGTTAAATCAACAATGCTGAAAGAAGTAAAAGTAAAGGAAAGCTTCCATTAGAATGTTTGCAATGCCAAGAAATTTAAAGGAGAAACTACTAGTTTATGAAGAAGAATATGAAGTAATCTTGCAAATGACAACTTTCCAAAAGGGACTGCGTGTTAGGCAGTAACTGATGCTCTCTTTCAAGTAAATGTAAATATCCACAAGTAAATGGACACATTTAAATGTCATTTGAGTATGTGTGGAAAGAGACATGGGTGCCATCTCTTACACAATCCTTGTAGTGTTGGATAGTTTATAGAAAGTTTTAAAATAATGATATGCTTAGTGAGGTAGCTCTTTCATAAGGATGTTAGCTGTATCTATTTCCAAATTATCTGAATCCCTGTTGAAAAGTCCTATTGTTGCAGAGATAAGTTTGTACCTTAGCATATTCACAAGTGCTGCCTCTCTTACGCACAATTTATGTCACTCATGTTGCCACTCAGTCATGGTAAGCATCAGTTTGAACATAATTTCCTTGTACACAATGAAATCTGTGCCAAAAGTTTGATTTTTGTATTCTTCTCTGCACTTGGTTAGCTTCTGTACTGTTCAGATAATGTCTAAATATTTCCAGATATTATTATATATAAATACCTTTCTTTGCCTTTAAGATGTTTCTCTGTGGTTGTCTTCACCACGTTTACATAATTAAGATAATTGCCTGATGGTCTTTATGTAATCATTTACTGCCTATTTGAAATCTAATTTTGCTTAATTCATTTTCTTCCTTCAAAATCTATATTTTCCTGTTCTTCTGAGGTTTAGTTGCTATTTCTCGTAAGTGTACATTTGATTAGTCTCATGTGATAAATGTGAAAATCCCATCTTTCTTTTTTTTCATTGTTTAGGGATGAATATCGAAGTGCCTGAAATTGGGTAGTTCATTTCTTAAAAAGCCTCTGTAGAAATGTTAGTAGTTTAAGCTTTCCAGAATCCTTTTATTTTTCCAGAGAGGTTTTCTTGAAACAGAAGATATTTCAATAAATATTGATATGACTGGCCTGATTAAAAAGCAGACAAGGTGCTTTCTCTGTTTACTGCATATTGATGTCAAAGCTAAATTATTTAGAACTGTTTCTTCACGATTCACTTTTTTTGTTGCAAATCACTTGACTTTAGTAAGTTGATATAGTTGTAGTGAATTTTGAAGCTGAGAAACACTTCGATTTTTTTTCAATTGATCTTGTATTCAGCAGCGCTCTTTTCCCTGTTATTTTTGTAAAATATTGCATTTTGATTCTTGAATAATTTATGGAAAGTGATTTTGCCCCTTTCATCTCAATATTCATGTCACTAACTTCTGTTTATGTCTTTATAACAGCTCATATTACTTTTGGTCTAATGTGATGAAATAGTGGAGACAGTGAATATATATATTTCTGATTTTAAGAGAATAATTAGACAGTGTCTTCATTCAGGAACCCGTGTACTAGTTACATGGTCCCTGTGCTTTATCTGGTTATGAGTTTCATTTGTGTGTTTCTTCTTTAGAAACCTTTAAGAAACAATGAATAGAAATTGAATTTTGGGAAATATATTTATACTATGATTCAAATAATCAGATGAGATTTTGCTTTTTTGTTTTTTTATTAATTTCAGTTTGGTTTCTAATGCTGAGACATCCTTATCTTTGATCACCAGTGTTTGCAAATGTGTAGCATCTTTCCTAGCTCCTTACATTGGCTACACAATAGGAAGCTTGATGTCTACAGTGAATAACAAAAATTCACATAATAAAAATGTAAACCAGTGCATTTGAAATTATCAAGATAAGATAGACTCTTATGCAATACATTTTATAAATGTATTCAAATGTATCATTTCTCAAATATGTGCACTGTGATATTTAGCATCCCTGTTCATCCATTCTTATTGGCATTGGCTCCAAAACCACACTTGCCTGTGGTTTGTATTAATAGAATGAAGCTAGTTGCTAAATACTGGCCTAAGCTTTTAATATACTCTATCACCATGAAAAATGTTAAGAAATATATTTCTAAATAGATGTTTTAAAAGACACTGCAAAATGGAGCAAATTGTGCAGCAACATACAGCTAGGTTGCCATTTGAGCTGCCCCTACAGCCCAAGTTCTCACCTGTGCATCTCCATTCTATTTTGGATCCCAGGAACCACTACAGCCACACTTGTTTAGAAATATTGTGCCTGATCTCAGTATATTTTCTTTGACTTTTTAGCTTTCCTGTGACAGCTCCAGCCAGGGCTCCTCCATCTACATTTGCTGATGTGCATCTTCACACTGCTCAGGAATCTGCTAATAAGGGTACTGCATGGAGTACATGTATACTACACACACTGTCTACCTACTGTATAGTTTCTCCACCTCTAAAATTATGTTCAGTGTGATAACACACGATTTTCAACCTGCCGTGCCCCTACTACTGTGTCACATGTGTGGCATAAACTAATTATATGTTCTCCATCTTTTTATACAGTCAACCCTTGTTCATGGTTATGGAGTCAGTCCACTGTGTTTACCATTTCATTCCCTGTGTTAAAATCTGTGCAGTAGCCCTTGTAATCATGAGTATATTGTGGTCTTATGCTGGGATATAGTTGTTCTACCAAAGCATCATGCACTCACATGTGGATACATGATATTCAATTAGTCCACTGATGAGTTCATAGGTGTGTATTATGTTGGGAGGTAAATCCTGGTGGAAAGAGATGAGTCACTGTGGGTGTGGTCTATGTGAATGCATATATATATCTCCTCCTCCTTTGATTACTTGGTGCTTCCCAATGCCACACCATGCACAAGCATCCTGCTTTCCATTCCCTTCTGCCAAACCACCCTGCCTTGGAACCGGTGAGCTATGGACTGAAAATTCTACAAACTTTGAAGCAAAGCACATTAATCTCCTTTAAATTGTGGGTACTGTGAATTGTGTCCCAATGCTGAGAAAGTGAAGACATATATGTTCAGTTAGAGCATCTTGATGTGAGTGGTAGTTCTTCTTCTGGACTTATGTGACTCTAAATGCAATTCAAAATTGTCTTTTGGCCACATTTTGAAATTAATGTTAAATCATAATGAAAAGAAATGTTACACACTGTGTATCAGATGTCCTTGGCTATTTCATTGTCATTATTGTTTCCTGTGTCTTCATTGTGGCTGCCATCTGTAGGATCGACTCTGCTGAAGGACAGCAGACATCCTCTTAGAGCGCAGTTCACCTTACTCTGGGTCTAAAACCACTCTGGCTCTTTGAT
>RJWM01037576.1:0-17336 GCA_004363535.1 Dasyprocta punctata | reverse complement strand
CTTCCCTTCCCTTCCCTTCCCTTCCCTTCCCTTTCCTTCCCTTTCCTTCCCTTCCCTTCCCCTCTTCTTGTTCTTCTTGTTCTTGTTCTTCTTCTTCTTCTTGTTCTTGTTCTTCTTGTTCTTGTTCTTGTTCTTCTTCTTCTTGTTCTTCTTGTTCTTGTTCTTGTTCTTCTTCTTCTTCTTCTTCTTCTTCTTCTTCTTCTTCTTCTTCTTCTTCTTCTCTTCTCTCTCTCTCTCTCTCTCTCTCTCTCTCTCTCTCTGTCTCTGTCTCTGTCTCTCTCTCTTTCTGTCATGCTATTATGAAAGGAGTGGTTTCCCTATTTTTTTGTCAGTGAGTTTGTTTTTGTGTACAGTAATTCTACCGATTGACTTTGTATCCAGCTACACAATTGCATTTGGTTGTTAAATCTAGAAGTCCTTTTGTGGAATTTTTGGTAGAGTACCACGTCATCTGTGAATTCTGATAATTTGATTTCTTCCTTTCTTATCTTTATTCCTTTTATTTTTCTCGCTTGTCTGATTGTTCTGGTTAATGTTTCCAGGACTATTTTGAATAGGAGTGGTGATAGTGCACACACTTGTCTTGTTGATGATTTTACAGTGAAAGCTTTCAGTTTGTGTCCATTTAGTACGATGTTGATTATTGGTCTATCACAGATGGTTTTTATCAGATTGAGGTAGAGACCATCTATTTCAATTTTCTCTAAGGTTTTTATCATGAATGGGTACTGGACTTTTTTCTGCTTCTCAATAGGTCTTGTGATTTTTGTCTTTGAATCTGTTGATATGGTATATTACATTTATTGATTGGTGCATGTTGAACCATCCCTGCATCCCTGGGATGAATCCTACTAGGTCATGGTGTATAATGTTGATGATTTGCCATATTCTGTTTTCCAATATCTTTTTGAAGTTTTTTGTGCTAATTTTTTTTTGGCACTGGGGATCGAACTCACAACTTCACACCTGCCAGACAGGTGCTTAAGCCACTGAACCAAACTCTCAGCCCTTTTTGAAGTTTTTTTGCATCTCTGTTCATTACAGAGATTGGTCTATACTTCTCTTTTTTGGTTGAATCCTCATTTGGTTTTGGTAGCAGGGTAAACCCTCCAGGAATGATTTTGGGAGTTTCTCTGATGACTCCCTTTGGTCAGTGGCCTCAGAAACTCCACCCACTTCCTCCTTCCACATTCTAACTGTGACCCCAGTGCCTCAGCCCCATCCAAACCCCTCAGCTAAGTGACATGCATGGGCATGCCATTTTGTGCACAGGGTATGAGGTAGGTGGGGTTCCCACGTGGAAGTCTCCTTGCAGTTCCTGAGGAAGAGTCCAGCTCTATCTTTTATGAATGTAAATGACAGTATAGTACTTGAGATCCTTCTAATTCCATGCTGTAGCAAACCCTGCAGCCTCACAAAACCCTGTGATATCACAGCACAAGACACAACTTGCCAAAGGAAGCAATGGGTCAGGACTGGGGTCCTGATGCAGTCATTCATTCAACGCATTACTGAGGGGCTGGCTGTGGTGGTGCACATCTGCCTTCTCAGCACTTGGGAAGCTGAAGCAGGAGGATCATTGCAAGTTTGAGGACAAACAGGGATACATCCAGGCGCACCAGGTACACTTAGTGAGCCCAAGATCAGTTTGAACTACATAGCAAGACCCTGCCTCAATAAATAAATAAGCAAATAGATGAATGAATAAATAAATAAATCTTCCCTTTCTGTTTCATTAAATAATTTGAGGTGTAACGACACTAGATATTCTCTCAATTTCTTGTAGAATTCAGCAATGAATCTATCAAGACATGGATTTTTTTGTTGGTACGATTTTAATTACATCTTCAAATCAGATGTGGAGGCACACACCTGTATTCCCAGCACTTGGGCGACTTAGGCAGGAGGATCACTGTGAGCTCATGAGCAGCCTGGGCTACAAAGTGAGTTTAAGGCCAGCCTGAACTACATAGCAAGACCCTGTCTCAAAAAGACAAAAAAAAAAAAATTACACCTTCAATTTCATCGACTGATACTGGATTATTTAGAATTTTTGTATATTCTTGATTCAGCATTGGTAATTCATATGTACCTAAGAAACTATCCATTTCTTTTGTGTTTTTCATCTTATCAGAAGAAAAGTTCTCAAAGTAGATATTGATGATCTCCTGAATTTCTGCAGGATCCATTGTGATTTCACCCTTTTCATTCCTAGTTGCACGAAATTGAGTCTTTTTTTTCTTTTTAGATAGGGTTGTCTAAGTGTTTATCAATTTTATTTAATTTCTCAAAGAAACAACTCTTTGATTCATTGATTCTTTATATTATTTTCTTAGTCTCTATTGCATTAATTTCTGCTCTGAACCTCATTATTTCCTCCCTCAAATGAACTTTGGGCTTGACTTTCTCTTCTATTTCCAGAAGTTTGAGAATCAACTTCAGGTTGTTCATTTGAACTTGATGTCAGAATTCACTGTTATAAATTTCCCTCTTAGGACTGCTTTCATTGTATCTCATTATCCCAGTATGTTGTATAAGCACCATAATTTAATTGTAGATACTAATTCCTTCTTTAATTTCATCTGTGACCCATTAGTTATTCAGGAGAATGTTATTTAATTACCATGTGTTGACGTAGTTTTTGTGGTTTCTTTTGTCATAGATTTCCAATTTCATTTCACTATGATCTGATAATATGCATGGGGTAATTTCAATTCCTTTGCATTAACTGAAGAACCATGTTCTATGGGCTAGTATGTGGTATATTTTGGAGAACATTTCACGTGCAGCTGAAAAGAATGTATATTCTAATGTTGTAGGATAAACTCTCTGTAAACAACTACTAAGTTCATTTGTTCACAGGTTCAGTTCAGTTCTGATATTTCTTTGCTGATATTTTTCTGTAGTTAATCTGTCTATTCATGATACTAGAGTATTAAGGTCCTCCATTACCATTTTATTAGTGCTTATTAGACCTTTCTTGTCCATTAAAATTTTTGTTGTACGGTTAAGTGCACTGGTATCAGTACATATATATTTATGATTGTTATCTCTTTTTCTTGGACTTTTCCCTTAACAAGTATGTAGTGACCTTCTTTGTCTCTTTTGATAAGTCTTGACTTGAAGTTCATTTTGTCTGTAAACAAATGACTACTGTTGCTTTTTTCTGGGTTCCTGTTGCATGAAGTATAGTTTTTTATCTTTTGCTTTTCAGTCTATAAATTTATTTTTGAGTTAAATGTGTTTCTTGAATGCAGCATATTGTTGGATCTTATTTTTGGTACATTCTGTCAATCTGTTACTTCTGATTGATGAATTGAGACCATTTATATTGATGGTTATATGTAATGTCTTATCATTGACATTATTTTCCTTTGGTTTCCTGTGTTTCCCCTCTGTTTAATTTCTTGCCTTGCCTGGTAGCTTCCTTCTATTGGTATTCTTGGGATTGTGGTCTTCATTTTCTTTTTCTAAAATATCCTTCAGAACATCTTGTAGAGCTGGTTTAGTCATCATGAATTTCTTCATTTTTTTGTCATGGAAGTATCTTATTTCTCCATTAATTTTGAAAAATAGTTTTGTGGGGTACATCAGTCTGGGTTGGAGGTTGTTTTCTATCGGTATTTAAAATATTTCACTCCAAGCTCTCATTGATTTAAGGGTTTGTGTTGAGAAGTCTGCTATAATTCTGATGGACTTTCTTTTATAGGCAATTTGTTTCTTTTCCCTAATAGCTTTTAATATTATATTCCTGTGCTGAGTTTTGGGAATCTTGATTATTATATGCCTCAGTGTAGATTAATTATGACCATGGCAAATTGGATTCTATATGCCTCACTTGTTTTTTTAAAATTTTTTTAATTAAGAGAAAAAAGACACAGAAAAGAAAAACAAAAAACAAAACAGACCAACAAACAACAACAATAAATACAATACAATAACATTATAGGTTTACAAAACAAGATGATAGGTTCCCTGTCACATAGAGCATTGTTCTCACTCCTTTGACTTTCACTCTATGAACCCCCTTTCGAGTTTAATATGTTGTTTGTATCAAGCATATTGATGGATCCTGTCTCCTAATCCACTCTGGCTGTGTTTCTTTTTATTGGTGAATTTAGGCCATCTATGTAAATGAATGGTTAAGGCCAACATTCACTGCCTCATCTCTGTCATGCTATTTTCCTGCCATTGGCTGCCTACTTTTCCTCTCCATTCAATTGTCTGCCCCACTTGGTGATACCCTTCTGCACCACTGTTTCTGGAGCTGTGATCTTTTTTTTATCTCTTTCTAGAATGTCCTTCAGTATTCTTTGTAGGGTTGGTTTGGCAGTCACGAATTCCTTCAGTTGTTCTTTGTTGTGGAAGTATCTTGTTTCTTCGTTAATTTTGAAAGATAGTTTTGCAGGGTACGTCAGTCTGGGTTGGAAGTTGTTTTCTTTCAGGGCTTGAAATATGTCACTCCAAGCTCTTCTTGACCTGATGGTTTGTGTTGAGAAGTCTGTCATCATTCTGATGGGTTTTCCTTTATAGGTGATCAGTCTCTTTTCTCCAACAGTTTTTAATATTCTGTTTCTGTGTTGAATTTCTGGGATCATTTTGTTATATGTCTGAGTGTAGATTTATTTTGGTTATGGCTAGCTGGAGTTCCATATGCTTCACTTATCTGAATGTCACTTCGTTTTCCCATGGTTGGGAAGTTTTCTGATATTATTTCTGTAAATAGACTTTTAATACCATTTGTATTGACCCCTACTTTTTCACTCACACCTTTTATTCTTATGTTTCTTTGGGTTGTCTTGCAGCTGTTGAATTGTTACTTCCAGGTTTCTTGTTATTTTTAAGAGATCTTTCCTTTCATGATCACAAGCTGCAAACCTGTCTTCAAAGTATGAAAGTCTATCTTCAGTTTCTTTCAAGTGGTTTTGCCAACTTTCAATGGAGCTTTTAATTTCCTGGATATCTCTTTGAATCTGTTTCATGTATTCTAAATCTTTTTTGTATTGTTCATTCAAGGTTTCCCTCATTTTCCTATGCTCGATTTTTTAAATCTATGTGTTCTTTAGAGATGCCTAGCAATTCTTTTATTATGTTTTTCATTTCTTGCTTTAGTTGAGTTAGTACTTCTTTTCTAATTTCTTTTATAGCCTCATGAAGTTGTTTCTTCAATTCAGTTGCCACCACCTCAGAAACTTCAGTTGTGCAGCTCTCCATCTTTTCCGTGTTTGTATCTCTTGGACTTGATCTGCTTGGGTTGGAGGCCAGAGACTGCCTTTTGCTTCTTCGTCTTGACTTACTCCTGGGTTCTTCTGGACAAATGGGTACTGGGGTCCCAGGCACTTCCTGCATTGGCTACAATTTCTCTGAAGTGAGACTGTTTGACTTTCCTAGCCAGTGCTGATTATGGATATCTAATAGTGGCCATTGGGTGTGCTGGTGCAGGACTGTCTATTGCTTTTCCCAGCCTGCATTGGCTCCCTGATGGCTGGTGGAGTGCATATGGAGGTAGGGCTGGCCACCACCTGCAAACCTGGGCTGGTCACCAGTGGGAATCCTCCATTACAACCCCTGGAGTGTGGGTGGGACCACTGCCTGCAGACCAAGGTGGTTACCTGCAGGGACCCTCCACAAGAGCCCCTAGAATGTACGGAGGGGCAGGGTTCAGTTTGACTAATTTCCACGGGTCTGCACCCAGCTAGGAGCTGCTGGAGGAAGCCAGGAGCAATTCTGATTCTGGGCTTATGGAGCCCGATTCCAAAATGGTTCCCAGCCAATGACTGTCTCCCACAGGACAGAGTCCTCTGTACTTTCCACTAGCCAGTTCAGTCTTCCAGGTCTGCTCCCCATATCCACTGACACTCTCCTCCAATGCTGCCTCTTTCTGCAGAGACTTCCAGGGTCACTGCCACCACATCACCTTGATCTTGCATCCCCAGGTTCCAGCAGCTCCTCTCATACAGTGGGTCCAGCTCTGGGCAAAGGTGCCACCAGCTACTGCCTTCTTCTTCATTTAAGTTTTTCTTTTTACTCTTTCTGTAGGTTTTAATCCTTGCTTTAGATTCTTCTTGGGTCCAGGGAACTCACTTCCTTCCCTCTTGTCTTTCCCATGATGATGTATTCCAGCATCTGAACTGTATCTCTCAGAGAGGCTGTTTACTCTGCTGCTTACTTTTCCACCATCTTTATGGCAGTCTTACCTGCCTCACTTATTTGTGTGTTAAATTCTCTTTCAGAGTTTGGCAAGTTCTAACATTACTTACGTGACCAAGTTTCTGTGGCATTTGTCCTGTCTTCTGCTTTTTTGATTGACTCCGATCCATTTTATGTTGCTTTTCTTTACTTCATTTTGCAGCTGTGGGATTGATTTTTCATTGTTTCTCTCTCTCTCTCTCTCTCTCTCTCTCTCTCTCTCTCTCTCTCTTTTGGACTGAAAATCAAACTCAAGACCTTAGGCTTGCAAGGCAGGCACTTGTGCCACTGAGCTATATCCCTGGCAGTATTCTTAAGAAATCTTACTTTTTGTGTTTGCTGACCTCAATGCTGTCTTCTTGGTCTGCTATTCTGTCTTTATCTTCATTCAGTCAGCCTTGTATACTTTCAATAGATTTTTTTTTTATCTTCTAGACATTTGTTTGAATCTGTTCATGAATTCCATTTCTTTCCAATGTTGGGCATTTATGTTTTCCACCCTTTTTATAAGCTTCTCAATTTTTTAAATGTATGTCTACTCCAGATTTACTGGGCAGGTCCTGCATTTTGATGGCCATCTCTTTTTTTTTTCAGCTGAGAAATTTCTAATCTGACTTTTTATAACCTCATTATTTTTTTAATGCTTGCTGCTATTAGTTTAGAAATTTCAGGTGGGTAGCTTTTGATTTCCTCTATCTCACTGTCCCCTGGACTAGTCTTTGGTAGGATGGAGATCTGAGATTGTGTTTTGGTTCTGTGTCTTGTTGTTTTCTAATTTTTTTAATTTTAGGGTTGTTTTGTTGATGCTTATAAATTTCCTATCATAGAACCTTTATCATTAGTATCAAGGCTTCCCTAGGAAATACCTATTCCTCAGAGATATGTTCGAGGGGTAGCAGGTTGTTAATCTTCATGTCTGTTCTATGATCTTACCTTCCTAATTTATTGGAGATGAGTAGTTGCCATCTGTTTGGCTCTGCAACCAGTTCTTTGGTGCTGAACTACGGTGATTGTTATCACCTCAGACAGTCACAGTGTTGTCAGCCAAGGGAAAATAATTGATTACAATAGGTATGACACCCTGGTTAAATTAATACAATTACCAATAATATTAGCAACAATCACAGCCTAGAAATTAACAAACTGCGGTAACTATTAATTTGGTACCTTTAAGCATGGGAGCAAGACATGCAATAAAATAACAACATCCAACCAGGAACTTGTATGCTATGAATTTTCCCTTAGCTGAGTGATTCATTTTACTCTGGGTGGAGGGGTGGGTTAAAAAAGATAGGCAACAAAGCAGAGAGACAAATGAAGAGAAGCAAGGCTGGAAGACAAAGGATGATCACCCAAGCTTTGGAAAACTAGAGAAGAAGACAGGGGAGAAAGAATGAAGGAGAAAGCAGAATATTTAAGCAAATTAGAAAAATTGTCTATAGTGTTCATTCACTTGAAAATAAACTTGTAAAAACCTAGACAAACTGACAGATAAGAAAAAAAAATCAACCAGAAAAAGGAAATGAAACAAAGAGAAAGAAAAAAAATCATAAAAATGTTCCTCTGGTTCTCACTGTTTTGTGGTAGTATACAAGTCAGAGCCCAATGTCTGTGTTGGGTAACTCTGCCAGGCCTGCAGTTAGGTTAGTGCTGGATGCAGAGTTGATTTTGGCCTCCAAATTCTGGGGCTAGGACCGGTTTTCAGCCATTATCCCTCTGTATGTCCCTTGGTAGCCCATCCACTCCTCACCCTGTGCTGTCTCCACAATGCTCTCCCATTTACTCTTGCACCTTCAGACAGAGGCAGCCCGAGGCTACTCCTAGCTACACATACTGTTGGTTCCCCCCAGTGCTTGTGCTGCCTCTCATGCTTCACTTTCACTGGGAGGTCTCTGTCACTTGTTGCAGGGTGGGGCAGGGTGCAATCCTGTGGGCTGACTCACTGTTCCTTTCACCCAGCCCTGCTGGGTCCCTCTTAGATTTTCTCTCCAGTGAGGGGAGTGCCAACCTCCCACAGCTCCACTGAGCCTACAGCTACCTAAATCCCATGCATTAGTGTCCTTTTCTCAAACCACTGGTCTGGAGGCAAGATGGGCCATGCTATTCCACTTGCTACTTTTACCACCACTGCTGTGGTCCTTAACCTTGATGACTGACTCACAGCTTCTGCTGAGGGTGTGGTGACCTCCCAAGGCTGCTCAGTCCACCTTCAATCTCCTCTTTTACTAGGGCGGGGAAGTGGGGACAGGATATCAACCTCCCACTCATTGTTGGGTCACAGCCCAAGTCTGCTTAAATCCCACAGGTTTGCGTCTCTCTCAAGTCACAGGTCACAGGACAGGAGAGGTCATGCTGCTCCACTCAGTGCTTCACAGCTGCTGCTGCTGAGGTTCTGAACCCTTTTGTCCCTTGAAGTTTCAATTAGCTGCTCTGGCAAATGACAGAAATCAAAAAAACCAAAAAACAACAACAACAACAAAATCACAACAACCTGGCAGCCCAATAGGAACGGAGCAGTTCCCTGATCACTTTCCCCTGTGTGTGCTGGTGGTATTTGCTGCCAGCTGGCAGCGTTTTCTGCTTAGAGGAAAACAAAAGAGGCAAGGGGTCTTATATCCCAAACCTACCCTTTGTGGTCTGAGTTGGTTCAACTATTTCAGTCCATCTGGGTTTTTTTGGAAATTTTTCCACTGCAATCCCCTCCACCGCAGGTGGAATTCCTACCAGTGGCCTTGTGTGTGTGTGTGTGTGTGTGTGTGTGTGTGTGTATCACTATTCTCTTAAATTCTGTTTCTATGTTTTGCTTGATCTTTATGTCTCTTATTTCAGATTGATTTTGGCATCTGGATGTATGTCCTTCACTTTCTTTCGGTTACCAGTGTTTTCAGTAATTTTCTCTGAGTAGCTCTCATGTGGCTTCTTCTCTATTCAGTCATGCTGAAATTCCAGTATCCTTGATTTTTATTATTATTATAGTTCAGCCAATATTTTAATTCATTTAGAGTTCATTTAGTAGAGTTTATTATACCTTCACCATACAGCAGGTTCAATGTGCGTTCATCATGGAATAAGAAAGTAACCCTGCTACGTGAGCTTACTTGTCAGTAGGAGAGAAAGTGAAACAAATTAATATGTTATTTGAGGTACCTGGAAATGCAAATGAAACTGAAGTTATTGACCTGTATAAGTGTAACCAAAAGTCACATGGAAGAGATCTGAGGAGAAGCCAAATGTAAATTGCATTGCAACACTGGCTGAATATAGAATACAAAGTACAACAAATAAATGACAACAGTAAAAGCTTTATTTGGAATATCATCCAATGTTAGAATGGTTCTTTTGTGAGTTATTTCTTTTTTTCTTTTTCTTTTTTCTTTTTTTTTTGTGGTACCAGGGATTGAACTCACAACCTCGCGCCTGCCAGGGCAGACGCTTAAGGCACTGAGCCAAACTCCCGGCCCTGGTTTTTGAGGCAGGGTTGCACTATGTAGCTCAGGCTGGCCTTGCGCTCGCTTTGTAGCCCAAGCCAGCCTCGAACTCACAACGCTTCTCCTACCTCAGCCTCCCGAGTGCTGGGATTAAAGGCATGCGCCACCACGCCAGGCTTGTGAGTTATTTCTTCAAAAGACTCAGTTACACTCATCTGGTGTAATGGTGAGTATAGGAAAAATTAGTTCCTAAAACATTTTTCTGTATTAGAAATTTGAACTATATCTTGAAACAATTAATATTTTAACTTGATGGTTGAAGCTTATTTTTAAAAATATGTTTGTGAAAAAAAATTGAAGGGGTTTTACGTTGTAATGATTTATGGTTTATTTCCTTAAATATTGCCAAGAAAATTTGTCATACCTGGAAATGAGCAAAAGAGAGACACAATGTCCTTTCAGTGAGTTGCCAGGTACTATTTAGTAGATCTTTGGTGGGGGGAATTAACAGATTTTATAAGGATGTGAACTTCTTATTGTCATTCTGTTCTCTAGAATCATTTACTGCTCTGCAGGGGTAAAATGTTAACATGTAAGAAATGAGTGTATTGGAAATTATTCTGGTCCAACTTGGTTTATGTTTTGTGTGAAAGATGACTCCAAGCTTTACATTTGTTTATTCCATAGGACCATAAGTATGTTTACATTGAGTGGCAAATACATGTCAGCATTACTAATTATGTGGTTATGTATATGCTCAATTCTCCTTAAATAGGTTCTAGCATTCAGCTTCCTCACTAGCTAATGAATTAAATAAAATCTTTGTCACTGGTTCATTTTATCATTGTATAAGTCATGATTTACTATTTGGAATATTGTACTTAAGCAGTATAAATATTAACCTAAGTAATGCCTGAATACTGGAGAAGTTTTTTTCTTTTTTGTGTTATTTTGTTTCTAATAATAAAAAATAAGATGTTTAAAAGTTGATTTGTATGAATTAATGTAAAATTAGCTCTCCTTATTTAAAGAGTTTATTTTATAGTTATTTACATTTATATTTGTTTTAGTTTTTTTCAATATTTTTCTCTTTATCTGAGATTAAAAACCAATGAATTCTTTTGGCTATGGTACAGAGAACATAGAAAAAATAGGCAATAAATGATTAATAGATTCTAGATAAATGAAAATGTAGCACATCTTTATGATTGTGCCTAAAGAAGCTAACAATACTTGAATAAGTGGACTGGCCCTAAAACAAAATTTATAGCTCCTTATAACTATTATATTTTAAAATATTTTCAATTTTTTACTTTATTCATAATCTCAAAGGTTATTGTATCACATTCTGTATTTTTAAAAGGCACTAAGAAATTAAACTAGTTTGAATTCCCCTAATTAACAGTAAAGAGCTTGCAATACTTTTGGTCTCTGTTATATTATCATATTATGTCAGTCTTTCTCTTTTAGTTTTTACTATCTATATGCTAAAATTATGGATGGAATATCACTCTCTGCCTTTTCTAGTTTTGCCCAATGAAAGTAGATTACTTGGCTAGGTGGGCGGGTAGATTCTTTTTCACTAAATAATGCAAGCACTGCTAGTAGCACAGAAATAAAAAAAGGAGTTTTATTTTACCAGCTCATGCACAATTTAGTCACTTTTGTAATGTAAACAAGCTTTAAAATGTGTTAGTTTTAATATGTTCCTGTTTTGGTATCTTTGGGACCATTTTGGATTAAATTCAATTTTTAATCTTTTTTGAAGTAAGCAGGGAAATGAAGAGCAAAGCCTTCTCATCAGTTTCATGAAGAGGATTTATTACTCCCTAAAGCTTTGAGACTTTGCAGTGAGAGAAAGGTAAAAGTTAATAAATAATAAAATCTTGTAGCTTCTTCCTTCTGACATTCTAAGCAAAACAGGAGGTTAACGTTTTTATGAAATATTCATATTTTCAATTATGGAATGCTGATTTAAAGCGTTTTTAGTTTTAAGGTTTTTTCCCAATTCAAAAAGTAATTCAAAATCTCTCACACTGATGTTTATTAGTAGCATAGCTTGATTGATGATGTAGATAAAAAATAGAAAATACACAACCAACATGTCCACCTTTACCAATTCACACACCTCACACTGTTCATCAAGTGGTTCATGCTAGTCTAGGTATTAGAATAATTTGAGAATGAATAAAAATCTCTCAGCAAGAAAAATAACCACCAAGAAGAGAGCAGTGTATGGAGGTCTTTGCTAGACATTCTGGTAAGGAAAGAAGTAAGAAGGCATCTATGCATGAAAAGAAAGAATAATTAAGTCTTTCTCTGCTCCTTTCCTTAGTATGTCTGGGACTAAATGATGAATGTGGGTGTCAGTGGCGTATCTTTCTTATAGTGCCTTATCTTAAGAATTGTGGAAAGATACAAAACAAGTATAGGATGAGATTTTGGAGATTTCCCCCTGAATATGGCATTTTTCCTATAGGAGGCTTTTTGTTTTTTTTTTCCTTTGGTGAACACTGAGAAACATCTTTCCTAGGTAGTGAGGATTCCTTTAAATTTCACCCTTTATAAGAAGTCTGTTTCTAGAAGGTAACTAGATTAGCTTCCAGAAATGGAAAATGTGTTGTTAAGTCAGTAAGTATTTTTTTCAGATTTTTTCAGTTGAAGTTTTTTTCTGGCAGTAGGTTGGATTATCTTCTGAGTTAAAAATAATTAACCTTGAAAGATACAGACTCTAATCTCATATCAGAGACAACACATAATAGAACAAATGAGAAGTCACTGGTATTAAATTTCAGATTATGGTATAGTCTGTGACACAGGGCTCATTGTATGAGATGTGCTAAATACACACTTAGAGATGAAATGCAGTGCAGGAATTCTTCTCTCTGTGCTTTCAAAAGCTAAAGATAGGCCCACCCTGATAGGATAGGTAGTCTATTTTGATATCTAGATCACAGTTATTAGGAATTTAAAAATCTATAAAAACATATTCTAAGATTCAATTTTTCACTGGTAGGAAAATTCTAAGTTGAATTCATGTTGTATAGAATTTCTATTTGAAAGGAGTGAAGGAAATAAGATCACAGAGATGTTTAGCTTTAAGAGAGGAAACGATTTCCAGTTACTTTTGGTGTAATCACTTATAAATGCTTCAAACACTAATGTTACATGATTAAATGAAATAAACTTCTCACAAGGATAATTGCCTGCAAATACTTTTTGGAATTAAAGCCTTCAGAATTCTTTTGCTCTGTTCTTCCAGTTCTGCTGTCTTCCTAAATGAAAAATATTTACAATTGATACATGTTCAAGTTCAATAATTTTCACCAGTCCTCACCATCCATTAATGAATATTGCTTATTGTACTATCCAAATATTAAAAACCGTTGAAGCTGAAAAATGACAGAAGAATACAGCTTGGTAACACTATAGGCTGCTACATTTTGCCTTTTATTATTTTTTAAAAACTTGGAATATGGTGGAAACTACTCTCTAGTTTCTGGTTTTATTTATACAATTTAAAATGAAATAATTTAAGAAACTTTACCATCTTTCATTTTACTCTATCATGGTAGCATGGAAAGATGTAGGATGATCCATAACGATAGAATTTTGTATGCTTTTATACCACTTCAAATTTAATTATGCAACTAAATAATGCACTATTTACAAGTAAGAAACACTAGATTCATAAGATATCAAATTATTTAAAATAAACATAGGTGTATATATAAATATATATTTCTCTACTATATTATAATAATAGAGAAATTGTGGTACAATAGTCACAGTGCTAACAGCAGAATTCCTGTGCTTTCTGAATGGTTTGGGTCTAGATACTTAGTTCTATCTTTAATGTTACCCATAAACTGTCAAAATGGCACTTTCAAAGAAAACTAGTTGTGATTTAAAAAGTACATAGTAATTCATACTGACAGTATTTTTTTAAAAGTATAATTTAACTATTATTAGAAAAGCAGTGGAAGGCATCAAGTTTGGGTCTGTTCATTGTTTTTCCCTATGATAGAAAGTTATACAGTTTTATAAATAACGATTAGATATTCTGTCCACAAACTTACTCTCTCTGAGTTTTCCCCCTACCTTTCCAACAAATAATACTTGCCAAGTTATTAACAACTTCAATAATAGGACCTAAGTCTTTAGAGTCCTTCTTTTTAAATATTGTATGTACTGTACATTCTCTAACTCCATTAACTTCCTTCTCCAAAGCTTGTTTAGGTTGATTCTTCTAGTAAATTTCATGTGGTTCACTTGGGAATAAAATGCATGCCTTTATCATATGGTTGGTAAGAATTCAAAGCATTTGTTTTAATATATTCATTTCCTTACCTTATTCCTAAAGGCATTTAATGTCAACTTGTAATGATCCATTGTTGAGCAGCATGACTATTTAAGGTCAAGTTTTAGAGGAACTTGAGATAAAGAAGAAATAAGAACAGATACCTAAAAGAAAACCACCTAGAGCAAGATGTTTGGATCCAGTGAGCAACATAATATTCTGAACTCCTTTTAAAATGCGGAACACATTTGATTCTGTTTTCTAGCACGCAAGAAGTGGGACAAGACGTAAGAATCACAGTTTACAATGACTTTGACATAAATAAGCAACTATTTAGGAAAAACCACTTCTATCTTAAGAAGAGAGAATTTTGTTAGAGAACAGCTGCACAGAAAAGTACAACTTTAGTAACATCTTAAAGTAAGTCAAATAATGACATACATAAAGCTTTTCTTCTCAGGTCTTTGGGTATGACATCACTGAAAACAATTTTATAACAACATTTTACTAAGTGAAAGAGAGAGAAGATGCAGGAATGGACTCTGGAACTCTGATCTCTAAAGGATGGATACTATTCTCTGGGTCAGCTGGGTCTGTGAATCTCATTCTCTTAACTGAGTTTCTGATAAGAACCAGACCAGGGTGGCTTGGTCATCATACTCTTCAATTAACAAAAGTCTTGGGTATAGCTCCTTAGAGTTGCTAGTCAAGGGAAAGCTGTAAGTTTTCACAAATCAGGATTATTCTCCCATGGCATAAGCCTTTTTAGAAAGATTCACAATTTCTGCTTGGACATGAACTGAGAGAGTTAATTTATCTATAGCACTAAGAAATTTCTCAAGACATCATTTTAGCTATTTTCTGGTAATGCATTTTCAATGTGGTGCCACCTGCATGCAGGGAGCGGTTTCTGTCTTCAGTAAATTCATTCAGCCATGCCCAGAGTTACGCTAATTCCAATCAGTGGCAATTTTAGTACCACACACTCAGTCCCAGTATCACACAACCTACATCCAGCAAGGTCTGAGAAGCCTTGCCTATGCATACATGAGGCTTTGGAGGGACATCTAGATACAAGCCATAGCAATTGTTTCACTAACAACCATTTCTATCCTAAAGCAGTGGTCCCCATCTGGACATTTATATGACTTATGAACTTTTCTACAAGTACTAATATCCTGGACATCTCTTCATAAAAGATTCTGACTTAATTCATATGGAAAAGGTCTTAATATTGCTATTTTTAAGCTACCTATGTAACTTTAATATTCCAGAGGTTTGTATGTCTATATCAGAGGTTATTTTTGTAAGTTATTAAACTGGTAGCTACTGTGGCATCAAATTGGAAGAACTAAGAACTGTGCAAACTGTGCAAGTTCAGCATGGCTGCACCATATTAAATTCTTCTAGACAATTTTTCTCATATTTCAAAAAGAGGCCGTAGTGAGAAATTTGAGATGATGTGCATTTACCTGTAAGTTAAGTTCATGAATCTCACTTACTTGTGCTGTGCACACCAGAGATATATTTCAGGAAGGATGATTTAGATGTATTCAAGGTGTGGTGCAGCTTTAGAACATATAAAACTAGAAGAAATTGAGTACTGATTTTGATCTGAAAGTGGATAAATATTTTAAAAAAATAAAAAGGGAAAGAAAGCCAAGCCTCAGTAATCACTTCATAATGATTTCATTCTAAAAGTAATGTGAGGCAACAAACTATTATCTGACATGGGGTACATCAGAGCAAACCAAGGCTCAGCTTTATTTTCTGTAAGGACATTGATAAGGCTTCTCCACACATTACTATTTTGTTCATGTGTATGCAATTATATTGTTCTTTAAAAATTCACAGCAAGATGCATTACCTGTCAGAATAGTGGCCACTTTACTTCTTAAATCATAACCATGAACAACTTTAGCATGCAAAAGTTATTATATTCTAACCTGGTAAATTCAACATCTAAGTTACAATGTATGCTTTATCTGCACCTTATGCACCCAAATCACTAGATTCTAAAACAGTACCTACAAATTCGATTATGTATCACAGCGATAACTTCATTTAATTTGGATTGATGGCTTTAAGTATTACATCTTGGTTGGATAGTTGGATATAACAGAAAAATTCAAGAAATGTTCTAGCTGTTAATACAGATATTTTCTCTGGATGTGACTGCTTTATGATCTAGGATTTCTTTTTCCTCTGTCTATTGTTAGTTAATAGTAACTTTTGGAATACATTTTAAAAATGTAGAGAACTCACCAGAAACTCATGGTACTATGGCATTACATTTTTTTTCTCTTCTGCACTTTTGTGTTTTATTATTTCCAAATCTCAGGCTTATGCACAAGAAATAAGAGCACTTAAAATGAAAAATGTCCTAAAATGGCCTGGCGAACTAATTAGCACCCACTTGGTGTAGTGAACCTGGTTCCACCAGCATGCCCCCTCCCTCAGGGAGTCCTGAGGCCCTGGACCTCTGGGACTGTCTGACCAATGGGCTGGTGTCCCTGTGGCCTTGGGGAGAGTCTCTATCTCCTACACCCTCAGCAACCCAGCCCCTTCCTTATCCAGCTGGCTCAGGTAGAGCCCGGGCTTGTCCCCAGAGGTCGAGAGTTGCTGTGGGACATTACAATCTTCTGCAAGTCTTAATTTTAAAGTACACTTCTATACTACATATATTCCTCTGAACTTTTCATTTAAGTGTGCACTAACAAAGAAAAGTCAGGTCAGTACTTTGGTGTAGTAGAGCCTTATCAAATATAATGCAATTGAGGCGTTAAGGATGGAATGTATCCCACATACTAGAATTTCCACCATTTTGAAACTCAGCACCTTTCTTTCAACATTTGATTAAGTCCTTGTCTGTTTGAATGAGTCACTTAAAGGACTATACACAGCATATGTTGTCATCATAGATTTGACATTTAGCGTAAACAGCACTACTGTAGGTTTTCTTATAAATAAATGAACAAATGTTAGGTGCTGTGTTTTGCATTTAGATCTGCATTGACATTCTAGTAGTTGTTTTCTCCTAAGAATGTTTAAAAGATGATCCACTTCTGTTTTTCTCCCTCCTAATCCAAAACATTACTGAGGCTTCTTTATCTCTTTCTTGGCTTTTTTTTTTTTGGGTCTCTTATTGCTCCCCAGGCAGTAAAGCAGAAGTGGACCGTAATCATTACCCTACATGTAGTTATGCGGAAAATAGAACATGTCAGACACGAATGGTCCACCCTCTACATAACGTCTTCACGTGTATTCTTCTGTATTTCCAGTTCACCAAACTTTGGCCTATTTTAAAGTGGAAGAAATGTTTTTATTTTTTTATAATAGAGTCACAATAAAAGGATGGAGAGGAAAATGTAATTTAACCTAAAACTGTTTTTATCCCTATGCTTAATTGTAAGTAACTC
>RJWM01037575.1:0-17350 GCA_004363535.1 Dasyprocta punctata | reverse complement strand
TGTTGTTTCCAAGTGTGTATCTTACCATGGACTCGCAATAAAGAGTGTCTTGCCACTGAGAAACAGTTGTTGACTAGGATGCTATGGGGAAAGTGTTTCTGTGACATGAATTCACACGTAAAGATAGCATGGCTAAGAAAAACTTCTATTGATTTATGAGACAGAAATTTTTTGAAAACTACCTTTCAAACTCCTTTGAATTTGTAATAACATCACTAAAAGATAAGCAGACAGACTTTTACAACAGACATTCCAAGTTAAATCACATGTGTACACACCCACATACACACACAGAGAGAAGCATACATTTGGGGGTCTGATTATTTGGGGGTAGGAAAACTTTAAAAGTAGTATTTCCTATGGTTTCAGAATACTTCCATCTTCTTCATTTCTGAACTTTATGTATCTGATACCTGGATTTTGAAGTTGAGTCTGAAAACAGTGAACATGCTTTTTATCATGACTGGTGTTAGAAAAGTGAGATGAATTCTTTTTATAGCTTGGGAGAGCCAGTAAAAATTCAAGCAAGATTGAAATTGAATTTTGGCCAACCCACTGACTAACTAAACCCTCAGGCATTCTTAAACTTTGTGAAGGTTGAGGACTTCATTTGCAAAATGAGATAAGAATAGCTACCTCATAAGTAATTTTCTAACAACTAAATAAGACCAGGCAAGTAAGATACTTGACATAGTACTTGGCTCACAGTAAACCCTCATAAGTGGTCAATGTATCTGCAATATTATTACCAGTGCTTTTTATTGGTAATTCTCAAATTTTGCTATTGGAGTATGCCACCACTGCAATTTGTCTATTTCTTTCAATGACGAGGAGTACTTCATTCAAAACTGGCAATGTGACAGATTTTTGTCATCCCTTCCCTGCCTCTTCTGTTGGGTCTGTGAGGTGGACAGAGCAAATGATTTAAGAGTTGTTCCTCCCCCACACCTCCTACCATGCACAAACAACTTCAGCACAGTAGAAAGGCAGGAGGAGCAAAAAGCTCGGGAAAAGTTGAGAGAAATGCTTCAGCTTCTCATGAAATTCAATACGTACATTTCTAACGGGACTGAACCAACATGTTAACTCCAGATGCTCAAAGTGCCAGCTGTGAGAGGCCAATTTCCCCAAACACAAAGACAACATCGCCATCTACTGCTGCCGTTGCAAACCTCTGGTTTGAAAACTTTTTACAGAGTAGAGAAGCCAGGGAAATAAATGTCTTCTTTACCTTATAAAACAAATAATTTAGTTTCTATTTTAACTTCCAGAATAACCTGTTTCACAGAGATTCACTGTTTGAAGTCTCTTGCTGGGGCCATCAGCTGGCTCCAGCGTGGATGTCTTGCTCACTTTGTCAAATTTCTTCTCCTGAACTTTCTACCGTGGTGTCTCTGACTTCCAACTTTCACCTCAACTTGTCGTACTTGGAAGGACTTAATGAGTGGCAATGTGTGTGTGGCTGGGGTCTCCACCCTGAAAATTAGCCAGTCAGGGGGTCGGAGAGGTGGGGGAAGAGTGAGAAATACTGAGAAGTCAGCATTTGTGGTTATTGCTCAAAAGGTGATCATCTTTGCTTGAGAGAAGCCTGTGGGTGAGGTGTGTTTTCTAGATCAGCCCTGTGGACCCCAGCACCAGATCAAGAAGCCTGCCCCCACCACACAGACAGCTGACAACAATATCATCTCCTGAATGTCATGTTTTCCTCTGCCTCTACCGTGATTTATCACTGCATGCAGGCAAAGGGCGAAGACTGAGCTATTTATTAACTGTAAAGTGGTTTTGGAGGCAGTCAGATGAAAGGCACTTCGCAAAAGCAAGCCTTAAGTACTGCAGCAAGTAGGAGAAGAGGTACCGTTTCTCCCTCTCCCTTTGTGTACATACTTGTCTGGCATTTTATTTTTCCATCGCCTCTCTCGGCACGGGAAAGTACCTTTCATCTTACTCTGGCTTCCTTCCACATTCCACTGTGAAGTCTGGTCTCTGGGGGCTGCTCTGGCCCCAGCCTGTTCCTCAGATGCTAAGGAAAACTCTAAGACTCCTGCGTAACAATCTGGGAAGTGACAGTTCATCTCGCACAGACAATAAAATAATATAAAGCGCCTCCACCTTGTACCAGAATAAACTGCACATTCCCTAGCAAAGAACAAGGCCTCTTTTTCACGTCCCAGGTAGGAAGCAAAGTGACTTAGAATGAGTGGGATTTTTTGTATAGTTGGAAGCACATTTGTCTCCATCACCAGACCAGATGGCAGCCCTTAGATTCCAGCTCCTTTCAGGGTCATTTCCCTCCTGGAATCAGGATCAAAGTGAGTAGAGCCCATGGCCAGGCTGAAGTGCACTCTTGCAAAGGTGATTTGGTTTACTTTACACCAGTAAGAGGGACTTTCCAAAGCCAAAGCCATTAGAAAAAGCAGGAAGGGGAATGTTTGGAAAACGCTGCTAACACCTGATCCACACATTCTTTCTTCCTTCTTTGCTGCTCATAATCACTGGCAGGCGCCGGATGTGTGGGAACAGACAGCTCAGCTTGCGCAGGGCCCAGGACCAAAGCCATGGAGATACCCCCTCCCCCAAGATTCTGCTTCTTTTTCAACTTTAATTATACATTTCAATTCGAGAAAACAATTTAAAAATTAAAGTGAAAGATATCCACTAGTAATTTCTCTTTTTGTGTATTTCCTTGTGTTTTCTGCTTTTTAATACCAAAACCAGAATGAGGATGTTAAATTCTACTTGGTGTCTTTCTCCTGCCTAAGTCAACTTTTGCCTTGTTTATTTATATTATGAAATGCTGTAAGTTTTAGTTAGTTAGTTAGTTAGTTTATGGGAGGAATGTATTTCCAGAATTAATGAGGTATAATTGACAAACAGAATTACATAAATTTAAGATATACAATGAGATTATTTTGATCTACAAAGAGTGTTCAAAACATACAGTGAATACTTTACGTTTCAAATGTGTTACAGTAAAAGACACAGTGCTCCTAATCCCTCTCAAGATGTTCTTCTCTGCTTCAGGCACGCTTAGCATTCTTGCCACTTTCTGAAGGAGTTCTGGAAGATCTCTTTTGTGTGTGTCTTTATAAGGCGTGACCAAAAGTGCAGTGAACGCTGGTACCAAGTACCATTCAACGGAAAGGGGCAGGCTCACAAAAACTTCAGGATGCGTCTCATCGACCTTATGCACCAGATCTGCCACCACGGGACTTCTGACTCTTCCCCAAAGTTAAAACGACCATGGAAAGTAGTTTGAATCAATTCAGGACCTCAAGGAAGCCATAACAGCTCAACTCAAAGACACTTGTGAAAGGAAACCCAGAACTGCTTCAGAAAGGGCAAGAACAAGGGAATAAGTGTGTTTGAAGTGAGGGGAGTATTTTGAGGGGAATTAATGGCAATATGTCTTATACTATAATAAAATTTTTAACTTACACTGTGTTTATCACCTCTCCTAGGTATAACTGGTATGTGTGTATACAGTAAGAAAATTTAAGATCTTATGCTATTAGCAAGTTTCAGGCACACAGTATAGTATCCTCAACTGTAGTAACAATATTGTACATCAGGTCCCCAGAAATTTTTCATCATATATCTGAAGATTTGTGAACGTTGCCCAAGATTTCTCTATTTTACTTCCTGTTTCTCTGAGTTGAGTTATTTTTAGATTCCACATATGAGAGATGGTGCAGAATTTATGTTTTATTTCTCTTAATCTAATGCCCTCAAATGTAATCCGTGTTATCACAAATGACAAGGTTTTCTTCTTTTATGGCTGAATAATATTTCATTGTATAGCTGGGGATATAGCTCAGCGGCACAGCACCTGCCTGGCAAACACAAGGTCATGAGTTTGATCCCCAATACAAAAAAAAATAATAATAATAATAATGAGTGTAAAATCCACAATTTCTCACTCCATTCATTCATTAGCAGACAGATAGCTTGTTTTCATACTGGGTCTATTTTGAATAATGCTGAAATGATCATGGGAGTGGAGATTCACCTTGAGTATGATTTTATTTCCTTTGTTATCTTTTATTTTAAATGCATGTAAATTTTTAATTATTATACCCTTTAAAAATTCAACCCCACATTATTCAAGAGCAAGTTATTTTTTAGTAATGTTTCAAGCCTGAAAGTTTCTTTTACCCGATATTGCCACAAATACACTAGTCGTCATTTCTTTAGGCTGAAATAGTTGTACTGTCTTCCACCTTTTAATTTCAATAATTTTTTATCCTTATGACTTAAATTTATCTCTTGTTAAACAACATATTGTCTAGTTTTTTGTTTACCTTAGGTAGACCACACAATCCATTAAATCTTAATGTAACTGGATGATACAATCCACCAAGGCTTAGTATAATTACAAATTTGCATTTTCTATTTGTTTCTGCTGTTCTATATTTCTTCTTGTCTTCACTCAACTCTAGAAATTGCTTGAGTATTTTTCACATTAGATTTTATTTTATCTCCCTCTTTTAATTTTAATATTTAATAAAATAGTATTTTATTAAATTTTTATATTTATCATTTATTTGAACACTTGCCTTTTTAAAAAAAATCACACAAGATATTATTGCATTATATGGTCAATGCTTACTAAGCTTTATCTATGTACTAACCATTTTCTTTATTCTTCACTTATTCTCATATCTGTCATTTTTTCTGCATTCATTTCATTTCTGTTTGGAGCATGATCTTAGAATTTTTTTGTAAAACTTGCTGGTAGATAACTCAATTTTTGTTTGTCTACAAAATCTTTATCTCACTCTCATCCTTAAAAGATGTTTTACTGTGTATAGAATTCTGGGCCAGCACTTATTTTTTTTTTCTAACCACATCAAATATACTCCACTGTCTTCTGACTTTCATAGCTGCTGTTAAGAAGTTGCTGTCAAGTTATCATCCTTTCCAGGTAATCTCTTCTCTCTCTCCTCCTCCTCCTGTTTTTTCTGCTTTCTTCTTTTAAAATTTTTTGTTGTATATTTTCTACGGTTTCACTATGAAACACAGAGGAATTTGTTTATTTTTATTAATTCTGCTTTTCCTTTGTGAACATCTAGAATTTGTATTATATTCTCAGTCATTACTTTTGTCCCATGCTATCCTTTTTTGTCTATTTCAAAATTCCTAACAAATATATTTGAGGCTGCAATGTAACTCAATTGTGGACCACTTGCCTAGCATGTGTGAGACGCTTGGTACAGTCCCCAGCTCCTTGAAAACAACAACAACAACAAATGTATTTGACCTTTTCACTCAAACTTCCGTAGATCATGTATCTCTTTACTTTGTCCACCTTTGTACTTCCATTTAGATTCTGAATGAAATTTTGTCATTTTCCCTTCAGCTTTCTACTGTTCTCTTTAGCATTGATGAATCTACTATTCCATCACTATATCCAATTTTTTTAATTTTTTACTTCATTTTTAATTTAAAAAGTTAAGTTTACCCAGCACTTGAGAGACTGAGTGTGGGGTAGAGAGTGAGACCCTGTCTCAATGAAACAAAACATGATACATTTGATTTAATTCCTTTCTCAACTTGGTTCATTTCTTATAGCTGTCTGTTCCCTGAAGATATTTTGTCTTTTCTTTTGTTCAATAAATTATGCAAAATATTCATATTATGTGTTTGAAACTGTCACAGGAGGTCAGTGGATCTATTCCTTTGTCTTTTGTTTTTGCAAGTTATTGCACAAGGTGAAGCTAGGTATTTCTTTGCTTTCCCAAGAAAAACATTTAGGAGAATTCAAGAGGACACAGGATAAAGTGCATGCCTCCAAAGAAGACCAGTATTACTTCTTTCTACCACTCTGGGACTCAACATCCTGTGATAATTGTAAATTAAACTCGTAGGAAAATTTTTATGGACCACATAGATAAATTGGAACTACAGGTCCTCTTAAAAATGAGTTTCTAACTATAAATTGCTTTTTAGTTTCCTTCACTCTGTTAAAGTAATCATCATCACATTCCCCTAGAGCTGGTAGTTTGAACAGATTAACTACTGGAAAGGCTTTAACTAACAGCTTGGCCATCTGAGGTCTCAACATTTGCTGATGGACTCTTCTGCCAGGATTTTACCATGAAATGCATTCATGGCCCCAGGTACACTTAGTGGCCCTGAAAACCAATGTGCCTGTTGAGTTGACTTTCTGTTGATGTATATATCAATAAACAGTGTTATAGATTAAAAACTGGTGGTCAACTTAACACCAGCTGAATTAAATCAGCATGGGGCTGACTGTAGATGGCCCAACTGAGGAAAGTTGCCAGCATAAATACAGACATGGAGAGGAAGAGCGAGGCATTGTGGGTTCTTCTAACTATTGCTGTTTCAAGTCGTTGGTTCTTCTGGAGGAGCTTGTCATGCTGGCCTCCCTGACATGGATTCGGCCATTATCATCGGAGGAGCTCAGGACCTCATCGCTGAGAGTGGCTGTGGTTCACTTTGGGGGAGATCTGCTCCTCACATTAAGCATCGCTTCCCGGCTCCAGTGGGAAAGATGTGTGCTGTTTAATCTCTAGGAGAAGGTTGTCACGCTGGGCTTCCTGACCTGTACTCGACTGTTCTCACCATCAGAGGAGCTCAGGACCTCGTTGCCACTGAGGATGGCTGTGGTACTTTTCAGGGGAGCTCTGGTCCTTATTTTGAGCGTGACTTCTCGGTTCCAGTATAGAACCCTCAACCTACTGCCCAGCTCCTTCACCCGTCTGGCATAGACTTTTTAGCTTCCACTGCTGACCTTTGGCCTTCTCAGCGTAGATCCCTAAAACAGACTGGCATGAGTCCTTATTGTGGGCTCTTAGACCTCCAGCTGGATTTGTGAGAGGCATTGTCATGGGCTCCGCGTCTTCAGCTGGACTCATGCAGGTCATTGCTGTGGGATTCAGGCCCTTGGCTGGATATTCTGGGTCTTTACTGTTGTGGACAGATTTTCCTGCACTCTCGTGTTTAACTCTGGGTGACCACCATAAAACAGTATTATAAATTCTGTGTCCTGTATGTGGTTGTTCTCTCTGTAACCCCTGACTACAGCAAACAGTATGAAGTGTTAACTATGATTTACATTTTTCCTAAGTCCCATCAGATTCTATGTGTAACTTTTTTTTACTAACAATATATTGTTTTAAATTTAATTATGTTGACACACGCCACTCTAACTCATTTATTACGATTTGTATCTGTTACATTTTACCTATCATTTTAGGATACTTGAAGTGTGAAGGTTTCTAGGTAAGCAGTTCTACAATACTACCAGCAGTAGAAATCCTCAATACCTTCACATACATTTTTAATGGGTTTTTTCCTGCATTCTAGCCTTCATTTTAAGAAGTTCAGGAGCAAAGCTTGTAAGATAAAACACTTTTGTTCTTTGGCCTAACATTTACATTGTTGAACTGTGCACATGGAGACCCTGTTGGTAGATGTTGACTTGCGTTGCCATGCTGCTTCCCAAGGCAGCTGTAAAAATAAATCTGATTCACTATGAACACATCAGCGTATGTTATTTTCATGGGAAGATTATTTCCTAATTTAGTTGTACATGACACTTTAATTTTGTTTTAATTTGTGTTTCTCTGAACTTCTGCCAAGGAGTGCATTTTTTTTCCTGGGCAAATATTTGCATTTGCTTACTTTGCATACACTGGAATTTAAATTTTTAAAAGAATCTCTCAATTGATTCAGTCTTTGGTCATTTCTCAAGAAAATGGCCATTTTCACTAGCAATGAATATTCCCTAATGGTCAAATAGACTCCTAGTGAGCACTCAGAGCTTCAGTTAGAAAAGGCATGAAATCACTTTTTCCTCATTTTCAGAAGCAAAACCAGAAATGTGGACACCGAAATGGAAACACACCACAAAAGTGTATTGTCAATATCATTAAAGTAAAATAACCATGAGTACAGTAAGTTTAATTACAGATTTAATTCATTTTAGCAGAATTAATTGAGAATCAGGTTGTTACATGCAAGGAACTGTCCTAGAACAATGGGTGAATGGGAGTTGATACTCTTGGAGAGGTGGTAGAAGAAGGAGGAGGATTACCCAAGTAAAATGGGAACAGAGCTTCTTTCTAGTTTTCTCTCCAGCTTCACAGGACAACAGACGGAAGGGGAGAAGAGACAGCACAAGATCAAATAAATATTTGCTGAGATGGCTGTCTCGCATTGGGGAATGCCGGTGGCACATGGAAAGCACTTTATCCCAGCGTTTGCTCCCTGCTCAGAGGTAGTACTGTCCTCTCCAGAACACCCAGATCAGTGCAGGCACTGAAGCGTGCTAGTGTGAGGGACCTTTCTGGAAACCTTACCTACTCAGTTGAATGTGACTGTGACAAGAACAGTGTGCCCTTGTGCTCTGCACTCTGGACTTCCTTGATTTTTGGGCAGTTCCTTTTAATCCTACAGGTCATTTCCCTCTCTTTGCACACTAGCATGGCCTTTGACCTGGGCTTAATGTTTTTTACCTATGCCCTCTCTGCCATTATCATGCATGGCTGACAGAGATGAATGCATGGACACAGGTGTCTAATACAAGAAGCATTCTTTGTTTTAATCTTCATGTGTAATGATGGATAGTCATGGACAGAATTTCTAGTTCTCATATAAACTGTGGTCATTACAAAATGTTTTTAGTTGGAATTGCAGTTACATGAGGCATCTAATGAAATGCATTAAGAATCTTTTAAACACTCCTTAATACAAGTTATTATAAACAGCATACCAGCTCTCTGCCTCCATTACCACCTCTCATCATTTTGGTGAAACACAAGGGGACTGACATTCTCGTTGTGAGCCCAGCCCTTCAGGGAAGATCCGACAACCACAATTCCATTCTGTTGACAGTGCCTACGTGTTCTCCATCCCTAGTCAACACAGTCGTATGAGAAACAATTCAAAGAAAATGCATTTATTTTTGTATTTTGAAGTGGGGCTATTTGAATTTGATTCAATTAAGCACAAGATGGAGAATTCAATAACCATTTTTCCTTTAGGCTAACTGATGCTATTAATGCAAGTACATTTGTCATGGCACTAGTGAAGTGTGAAAATATGGCTAAAACAGTTTTTGAATTAAAAAGTGATGACCTACAGCAGCGAGTAATTACGAAGAAAAATTTTCAACACTCCAGCCAAGTAATAGACCCTGCTTCCTGGCCTTAACTCCTGTGTTTAGAAATATGCCAAGTACAGCATATACTACAGTGAATTTCCTTTGACTCAGCTTTCATTATAATTATGTTTATTAAAAAGTACAGTGCCAAATGGGGTTTCTTTGTTGTTAGGCTTGCAGCATATAGAATTTATAAAGTTTCTAGGATAGCAGAAATTATCTGCCACAAATACTAGTTTTGGAGCCCAGGTGAGTGAAGTTTTATTTTCCATACTGTTTATAATGAAGACTTAAAAAAAATTCATCAGTTCACAAGTGTTCATTTTTCCACAAGGCAGACAATTAAATTTAATCCATAGTGTTTCTCTCTCAGTCACAAAGTGTTCTCTGGTACCTTGCTTCTGTATTATTATTTGGAGCATCACCTCCCTTCCTTGCACTTGTTTCTGGGTAGGCACATGAGGACAGTACATGTCACCCTCCTGAGCCCTTCAGGAAGGTACCACATAAAAGGTTGAGAAATAGGAGGCTGAAGACCCAGGTTCCAGTTTACTAAAACCCACTTATTAAATTGAGGCTTAAATTCATCATTTAGCCTCAGTTTCCTCACCTTTAAAATGCACAGAAAAATTTCTCACTTTGCTCACCTCCCAAAGTGATTAAATATTATATAAGATCTATGTGAAAGTTCTTCATAAACAATGTCAGACATATTTTTATACCCCCAACCTTTGGGGAAGCCAGTTATGGCACAGTCTAGTATTGATTAGCATTCTTTTAGGTCCAAGTACCAAAAATGCAATTCGAGCAGAATAAAGGTAGACAAAACTGCATTGGCTTGATATACAAAAATTCATTGTACTTTTACCCACTTACAATGAATTACAAGAAATGAAATTAAGAGAATCATTTCATTCAATACCTATAAGCTTAGGAATAAATTTAAAGAACAACAAAAAATGTCAAACTTACACTTTGAAATCACAATACATTGTTTAAATAATTAAAGAGGATCTGAATAAATGGAAAAACAACTCTCATGAAGAAAGTGCTAATTTTAAGATTATATATATTTTTTTAGGAAAGAGTTCTATAATTTGCAAAGTTTTCCCTTCCAGGTTACTCATCCTTAAATTTCTAAATCTCAAAAAATATAACAAATTGTTTTTCTCCTGTAAAACTGGCCTCTCACCTGTAAATGGACTCTCGCTTTCCTCCTGTAACTCGAACCCAGCTTTTCTCCCTTTAATGTAAATTCACAGGTTCCACAGATTTCCACCCCAAGATGACATAAAAATCCCCTGCTCTAGACTATCATGTGCCCCTCTTAAGGACCCACATTCTATTTTCTCTGAGTATATGTACTTGTTTAACCCTGCCTAATAAATCTTTTTTATGCATCTTACTGATGTGTCCTGAAAATTCTTTTTCTGTGATGGAAGTCAGTGAACCTATTCCATAAGGGTGTTTGGAGATCCCATTTCTTGTTTGGGGAACCTTCTTGGCCCCATTATGGTTTGTTTAAATGTCCCCCCCAAAGCCTCATTCAGTCATGGAGGCGACTGGATCTGGCACTTGTGATTGGTTCATTGTCTAGCTCTGGGATTGGTGGTGTGAGTGCTGTACCTCCCCAGGGGTGGGCAACCCGCATACAATATAGGAAAGGGAAAGAGGCGTGCTTTCTCCCTTTTGCCCTTTTCACTCTTGCTGCTTGTGGCTGCCATGAACGATTGCCCCTCAGCCACACCACCTTGCCTTGGAGCAGCTGCATATGGACTGAAACCTCCAAACAACTGTAAGATAAATAAACCTTTTCTTCCTTCATTTTGGCCATCAGGTGTTTTGTTTCAACAATGAGAGGAAAGTAGCTAAGATAGCCCGTCAGGTGACCATGATGCAGGACTGGACAGCCATGTGCAAAAAGATGAAGCTGAATTCTTATCTCACATCATATAAAGTTAACTCCAAAAGGATCAAAGACCTAAACATAAAACTAGTACTATAAAACTATTAAAAGAAAGCATGAAGGAAATCTTCATCCTCTCAGATTGGCAGTAGGTTCTAAGCTTTGACATCAAAAGTATAAGTAGCAACAACTACAAAAATAAATTAGACTTCATCAAAATTAAAAGTTTTTGTACATCAAAGGACACTATCAAAAAAGTGAAATGGCAGACTACAGAATAGAAAAAACACTTGTAAATCATATATCTAATAAGGGACTAATATCTAGAATTATGTCAATAATTAAAATAAATACCTAACTTTTGAAATAGGCAAAGATCTCAGTAGACACTTCTCCAAGGAAGAGCTACATTATGTAACAAACATACAGAGAAGTTCTTGACGTCGTTATTCACTGGGAAATGCAGTCAAAACCACAGTGAGAATAGCTAGAATAAAAAAGTTGAGTATTAAGAGTCAATAAGGATATGGAAAAATCAGAACTCATCATGTACTGTGGGTGGGGCTGTCAAATGCAATGACCACTTTGGAAAACAAGCTGGCAGTTTCTCAAACAATTAAAAATAGTTATAGTATGATCCAGCAAGGCCACTTCTAGGTATACACACAAAAAAACACGAACACAAATGTTTATAGCAGCATCATCCATAATATATAAAAAGTAGAAACAGTCCAAATGTCCACCAACTGATGAAAAGAATAGCAAAATATGGCATGTCCACACCTCATGATGTAAGGTTTTTAGCCACAGAAAGAAATGGAGAACTGATACATGCTATTGCATAAACAAACCATGAAAACACAATGCTAAATGAAAGAAGCCACACACAAAAAAGACCAAATATTATATAATTCTGTCTATTTGAAATAGCCAGAATAAGAAAATTGATAGTGGGGCTGGAGCTGTGGCTCAGTGGTAGAGTTCTTGCTGTCCGTGCATAAGGCCCTGGGTTTGATCCCCAGCACCACCACCAAAGGAAAAAAAAAGAGAGAGAGAGAGAGAGAGAGAGAGAGAGAGAGAGAGAGAGAGAGAGAGAGAAAGACAGAAAATGTGTTTGTATTGCTTACAGTTAGGGAGGTATTGGAAGACATATGTGTAATAACTAAAAGGGATAGAGGTTCTTTTAGTTATAAACTTTATTTTTAATCAATACAAAATAACTGTATACGTTTATAGGGTACAATGCAATGCCTGTTCCATTCATTGCTTTAAAATAGAAACATGGGGTGACATGGTAAAAGTCACTGCTCTAGATAATTTGGAAGAAGTAGCTGAAACAACTTTATATTTGAACTTATTGTATTTATTTCTCCCTTTAAAAGTCAATGTAATGTATTCTAGTGTTTTATACTGCAATAAAATAAACTTATTTATGCTTCAATTTAAAGGATTTAAAGTGTTTATGCATCTAAGTAAAAAACACTGACCTTTAAATGAAAAGTTAAATCTTTTACCTAGATATTTTAGAATCTTTGGATTGAAAATTTCTTCTTATACTGTGCTAATATTATATCTATACTTGACTTTTTCTCTAGAGAAAACATATTAAAACATGTTTAATGTTTTTCCCTTTCCAATATACATTTTATCTTGAGTAGATTTAAAACCAGAAAAACAGCTGTTATAGGATTCTAGGATTTGTGTGCAGTATTTTTTAAGTGATAAAAATATTCTAAAATTAACAGTGGTGATGATTGTGTGCATCTTTGAAGATGCTAAAGTCCATTGAATTATACTATTTAAATGGGTTACTGGTTTCTAAGGCAAGGAACAACGACCTCAAGCCATCCCCGCCATCATTTTGTTACATCTCAGATGAGGGCAGATTTTTATCTAGGGTCTGTAAAAAAAAAAAAAAACAAAACAAAACAAAACAACAACAAAAACCTAACTACATCAATAAAAGAGTCAAAGATATATGTTTAGAAGGAGAACCAAAATCACTTTATTGGAAAGGGAAGAGAAATGGGGATGCAAAATCACTTTATTGGGAAAAGGAGAGAAAATAAGTAGGTAGATAGCTACTTTTGGAGTAAGGTAGGGAGCCCAGAGCTGGCGCTGGAAGGGTCTTTGTTTTTAGCTTCTTTTATTACATGGTGACTATGGGGCTCTTCCCTTGAGAGTTGGTATCACTTGATTGGCTGTTCTGGGCTCGATTTAGCCACTGCCCCTTCCACTGACTAGAGTACATCCTTAGATAAGGAGAGAATGGAGCCTTGGCATGAAGTGAGCCAGGTCAGACTTATCAGCTCTCTGTTTATCTTAGCTACTCTCTCTCTCTCTCTCTCTCTAGCAGGGGCTTAACTCTTTATTTACCAGAAATCTCACTGAGGTCCTTTAACTTTCTCTGCCTGTCCCCCAACTTTCCCTACAATCTGACTGCAGAGTTGGATGTTCTGTCTCATGGTCTTACTCTCCATTTATTTTGTTCTGAAATTAAATCATGTGAAATAAACAAAATGCATTCTTAAAAAAATAGTAAATGTGTGAATTGTATGGTATATGAATTATAGCTCAATACAACTTTATTTTTGTTCAATTTTTATTTCTCATTAGTACACATTTACAATACATAATTATCACACTTTTGTGGGAATTTGGTAAATGTACACAACACATCTCAATTTCTCATCCCCCTTTTCTCCCCTCCTTTTCCCTTCTCCCATCTCTTGGTCTCTTCTCCATTTTCAAAAGATGTATCTCCCTACTTCCTGTTACCTTATTTTGCTCTTTATTTATATTTTGGATTTCTCATAGCAGAGAAACCATGTGATATTTAAGCTTGTGTGTCAGCTTTGTTTCACTTAACATTATGGTCTCAGGTTGCATCCATTTTACTACAAATGACTCAAGTTTATCTTTCTTTATGACAGAATAGTACTCCATTGTATATAAATGCTACATGTTCTTTATTTACTGATGAACATATAGGCTGCTTCCAAGATTCAGTTGTTTTAAACTGTGCTGCTATAAACGTGTGTATGGACGTATCACTGTAATATGATAACTCTTTCGAGAAGATACCTAGAAGGGGAATAGCTGGGTCAAGTGGAATTTCTAGTTTTAGTGTTTGAGGAATCTCCATACTGATTTCCACAATGCTTGTTCTAGTTTACATTCACATTCTTCTGCAGCCTTTTTAGTATTTGTTATTATCTGATTTCTTCATGATAGTTATTGTTTCTGGAGTAAGATGAAATCTCAGTTTTGTTTTAGTTTGCATTTTTCTAATGGTCAGAGATGTTGAACATTTATTTTCATTTATTTAGTGTGCTTCTTCTTTTGAGACATGTCTATTCATTTCAATTGTCCATTTTTTGATTGGGTCTTTTATTTGGGGGGGTCTAATTTTTTAGTTCTTTATATATTTTAAATATTAGTCCTCAATCCAAGTAAAAGCTGTTAACATTATTTTTTTCTATCCTATAGGTTATATCTTCACTCTGTTGGTTGTTTCTTTGGCCGTGTAGAAGCTATTTATTTATTTAGTGGCACCAGGGTTCATACTCACAACCTCATGCCTGCCAGGCAGGCGCTTAAGCCACTGAGCCAAACTCCCAGCCCTAGTTTTTTTGAGACAGGGTCACACTATGTAGTTCAGGCTGGCCTTGTGCTCACATTGTAGCCCAAGCCAGCCTTGAACTCACAACGCTCCTCCTACCTCAGCCTCCTGAGTGCTGGAATTAAAGGCGTGCACCACCACGCCCGACTTGTAGAAGCTTTTTAATTTGATGTGATCCCATTTGTTGGTTTATGATGTTACTAATTGTGCAATTGGTGTTCTTTTTACGATATCCTTACCTATGTCTATGTCTACCTATTTTATCTTCCAGCTGATTGTTTTAACATTTAGCTCTTTGATACATTTTGATTTTAATTTAATGCAGTGATGAGCTATATGGGTCTAGATTCAATCTTCTGCACGTGAATAGCCAGATTTGCCAGCACTATTAATTAAAGACACTATCTTTCCCCAGTGTAAGTTTTTGGCCCCTTAGCCAAACATCAGATAGCTGAATATGCCTGGAGTTGTTTTGTCTGTTTTTGTGCCAGTGCCATGCTGTCTTTTATCACTGTAGTCTTGTAATATAATTTAGTATCTGGAATTGTGATGTCTCCTGCTTTGCTCTTGTTACTCAGGACTGCTTTTACCATTCTGGGTCCCTTTTTGTTCCATATGGATTTGAGGATTATTTTGTCTAGTTCTGTGAGGAATGCTGCTGGTATTTTGATTACAATTGTGTTTGATCTGTGCATCAGTTTTGGAAATATGGCCATTTTGACTATATTGTTCTGCTATCCAGGAATAGAAGTTATCCCCTCATTTTCTGAGATCCACTTAATCTCCTTTTTCAGGGTACTGCAGTTTTTCCTTATACAGTTCCTTCACTTCTTTGGTTAGATTAGTTCCTAAATTTTTACTTTTCTTTCTACTATTACAAGTGGTATTGTTTTCCTAATTTCTTTCTCAGTGAGTTCATTGTCAGTGTAAAGAGTACTTTTGATTTTCAAGTATTGATTTAGAATCCTGCTACACTGCTAACTTTTCAAATTAATTCTAGGAGTCCTTGGTGGAATTTTATATCTTCTATGTAAGTATCATGTCATCTGCAAATAGTGATAATTTGACTTCTTCCTTTCTTTTATATATATTTTTTCTTTCTCTTGCCTGATGGCTCTGGCCTATGTTTTGAGTATCACATTGAACAGTAGTGGTGATAGTGGTCATCACTGTGCTTGTTTCTGAGATTGGAGGAATAACTTTTAATTTTCCTTCATTTAATATGCTATTGGAAGTAGATAGCACTCAGCTGACTTTTTTTTTTTTTTTTTTTTTTTTTTTTTGCGGCACTGGGGATCGAACTCACAGCCTCACACCTGCCAGACAGGCACTTAAGCCACTGGGCCAAACTCCCAGCCCTAGTTTTTTGAGGCAGGGTCGCACTATGTAGCTCAGGCCAGCCTTGCGCTTGCATTGTAGCCCAAGCGGGCCTTGAATTTGCAATGCTCCACCTACCTCAGCCTCCCGAGTGCTGGGATTAATCAGCTGACCTTTTAACACTGCATTAGTCAGTTTAGGCTGCTTTAACAAAATAGTGTGGGCTAGATGGTTTAATCCACAAAAATTTATCTCTCAAAATATCAGAAGCTAACAGGTCCAAGATTAAGGCACTGGGAGGGCTTGCTTCATGGTGAAGCCTCCCTTCCTGGCTTGTAGATAGCCGCCACTCCCTGCGTTCCACATGGTCGTCCCTCAGATCCTGCATATGCCGGGAGAGAGGCCTCTGCTTTGTCTTTCTCTTCTTACAAGGACACCAGTCCTGTGATATTTGGGCTCTATCTTTATGAGCTCACTTTGTCTTAACTACTGCTGCATAAGCCCTCTATTCACTCGCAGGCTACTTCATAAAAAGACAAGTTTTAGTTTGACTCATGGTTCTGGAGATACAAAGTCTAAGGGGCCCCTGTGGTAATGACCTTGCTGGCAGAGTACCAAAGCAGCACTGACCATCACATGCAAGAGACAGAAGGCACACTTGTCTGCATGTCTGACCATCTGGTCTTACCATCTCTCTGCCTCTCATAAGGCCACCAGGATTCAACCACAGGAACTTTACCCTGATGACCTTATCTAATCCTAACCACTTCCCAAAGGTCCAACCTCTAAACATCATGGTCTAAAGTAAGTTTCCACACCCTTAATACCTCAAAAAGCAGATGAAATTTCAATATACAAAGCCATGGGGGACTCAAACTACTTTCACATGCTATCAAGCTCCATCTCCAAACACAGGCACATGGGGGATAGAGGCTTCAGCATATGAATCTGGGGTCAGGGCTGAGCACTACCAACATGCAGCACATAGCAACACCTTAGAAAATCCCATTGAAAGCACACTTCTCTCCCTAAGAGGCAATTCCTGGAGCTGTCTGGGCTTGGCTCAGTTTATGCTGGGATCTTGTTTTTTGTTTTTTGGACCAGTCACTCTGACTAGTCAGGCCAGAGACATTTAACCACCCCCAAAGTCTGGGCTGGGTCAGCTCTACCCTATCCAGGGAAGAACAGCTTTGTCCCAAAGGGAAAACACGAGTCTCAACAAGAAACAGGAGATGGCGAGGCCAAACAGCAAATACCTGGCCCACAGTAAAGGGTACAGTTGAACCTGTACTCCAGGCTTAGATGGGGCAGAGACCGTCTGGATGACCAAGGGCCTGTCGCTGAACCTTTTTGCGCCCCTGGGACACCCTAAACAGAG